>JARHVA010000504.1:5202500-5252603 GCA_037957365.1 Torreya grandis | reverse complement strand
AGTCCATACATTAATTTTGATAAGCTAAAATAATTGAAACTAACTTTTGACATTTGTGCACAAAATAGGCCTAAAGAGATGAAGAGTCCTTTAGACACCATGTTAGATAAAGAGATGATGTGTCAAGAATAACCTATTAGAATCAAGTGAGAGGTGTCAAGAGCATAGGAAAGAGGTAGAATAAACTGATCTGACCATTTATAAGGCCACTTATCCTTCAATATGTCAAGAAGAGGAGTTCCAAGAAGCTAGTCAAGGTGTCAAGCAACCATTTCAAATCCCATACCATTTAGAGGGTTGGATCATCTAAAGAGGAGAAACACATGTCATCTAGGACCTATTAAGGTAGTTCCTTAATTTATCTCTTATTTTAACTCAAATGACAATTTTCTACTCTCTCTCTCTCTCTCTCTCTCTCTCTCTCTCTCTCTCTCTCTCTCTCTCTCTCTCTCTCTCTCTCTCTCTCTCTCTCTCTCTCTCTCTCTCTCTCTCTCTCTCTCTCTCTCTCTCTCTCTCTCTCTCTCTCTCCTACACTTTTCTTTTCCTCTCTCTCACATTCTCTATATATTGAGACACTTTTATCTAAGTTTGTATCCTCTTACTAAGTATGGAAAAGCCTTGCTCATTTGTATCCTTTTAATAATAAAGAATGCTTTTTTATATTCTCCATGAGTTTTTTTTAATGTGTATGTTAAGTTAGTTTATCTTGCTAAGTGATAGTTTCTCTTCCTTAGGATGTTGTCATTACTTGCATCAATAATCAGTTTTGAATGTCTATTACAGGTCTCTTAAAGTGTTCTAATGTATTTTTCATGAGTTTATTGAGCTATATCTACACTAGTGTCATTCTATGACCTTTTGTTTATTCCTCTTAACTTAAGTTAGCTTTAAAAACCTCTTTGAGAAATACTAATGCAAGGGCAATTTTGGAGTAGTGTCATATGCAGATTAGGCTTATGTTTAAAGTGTACTTTTAGTTGGTTGACAATGATCAAGTTAAAATTTAATGCATCACATTCTTAGGATATATTACTTTATGTTCTCTCTCTATCTTATTTCATCCAAATAAGCTAGTAATTTAGGTGATGAGCTTCAATAGATAAACCAAGGGAGCTAGCCCTTCAATCTAGAGATTTACCTCTATTATAGGAAACCCACAAGCCTAGAGGTAATACCATGTTTAACTCAATTTGTATAAGTATTTAAATACCTCTCTAAGGGTGAAAAATTAAGTGACAACATACCTCAAATAAGGTTTTACTAGGAGATAATGAGTTTAGAATTTGATTATCCACTAATGCCTCAAATAAGGTTTCACTAGGAGATTGTTCTTCTACCTAAATGTTGTCTTAGATACCCATAAATTATGAAAATGATATGTCACCATATAATAATTTCAATATTTTTTTTATTATATTAGTTCTAATTGATATTCGTGGGTGATGGAATGTCAATATAATGGCTAGGTTGGTTAATGTTAAAGGGGTGTATAATGGTAATAGAACTGTAGACACCGAAAATGTGTCTGCACCTTGGTCATCTTTCGTCCTCCCCCCTTGTCCCCCATTGACCCATATCCTAACCCTTGTCCTAGCCCCCTCCATTTATCAAATTAAAATAATTAAATATTTGGCCCCTTTCCACCTCACCCTTGCCACCTTGGATCCCCTCCTTGGATCCCCCTACCTCTCTCCTAGATTTTATTGCCCAAATCTCCCCTTTATCCTTCCTCCCGCATCCATTTATGTCTTCCTTGACCGTTTTCCCATGACCCCTTAACCCGGTAGCGTGCAAGAATGGATAGAGGCTAATTTTAGCCTCTATGCTCATTCTTCCCTCGTCGATGTTGGTCATTATTCGGCCGACGTCGGTGGTTCTGTCGGCATCAGCACCCTTCAAAATGGTTTTCTGCAACCATTCTACCCCCCACGAATAAAACTCTTTGGATGCTCTTTGGCATTCGTATTCTATTTTTTCTCCACATCATACAGCAACAGCAATAGGTATAGGCACTCTACATCAGTCATTTCTTCTTGCAACAGGCCTTCCACAGCTCCAACAATAGGCTCCTTCATTCTTCAATCAACAAGCAAGAGGTAAGCAATTTAATTGTTTCATTTCATTGTTTCATTTGATTTCATTTACCTATCCTATCTACTGTCTACCACTTGCCCTGTCCTTCCCCTAAGAGGCTGAAAAGCCTTCTCAGACCCTGTCTCTCGTTCATCTTCCTTTTGCCCTATCACCCTTTCAGTCTAGTCCCAGACAACATTCTCAGTCCCTCAGACCTCCAAGCAATCCCTTAGACCTCTAAACAGACCTTCCTAACCCTCAAACAAGACCACAGTCCATTCTGCATGTCCATAGAACCTGTCCACAGTCTTGAAACCTGGCCCGACTCGTCCCTGACTACTGCCCCGACTGACCTTGGCCAGTACCCCTACTGACGTTGGCAGTCTAACCAACGTCGGTGACCTTTCTGACTGATGCTAGCAATCCCACTGATGTTGACGACTGTGCAAAGACAGATAGCTTCTAAACAGGTATGCATTTGCCTTAAGTTATTTCTTTCTATTTTCCGTCATCTATTACTTTCTATTTTTGATCAGCATTCTATTTTTAATAGTGGACTGACATCCTCCAAGGAGCCTTTACACTTCTAGGACCAAGCTCTAATGTTTTTCATGTTTAGTGTCTTTCTCTTTTAGGTGTCATTCCTCCACAACCAAAGAGGAGTTCTCACAATGTCTGAATTCTGGTGCGCACGTCTACAATCTGGGTACGTACAAACCCTCGTCTATTTTCTTTAAGTTTCTCATTTCTCTATCTTTTGAATGTAGAAAGTGATTTAACGTAGAAACATTCTGGCACGCCTGGTGGGACCCTAGGGTCTTCCTTGGGTTTCTTTCCTTCTTTTCATATAGGGTGCATTAGGATCCTCCCTTTTCACCTCTTTCTTCTTTTCTAAAATGACATCATAAGCAGGAATAAAAAGAACTTTTCTTTTCTTTTCTTGCATTTCTAGACTAGTCAAAAATCATATCCTTCAACCCTTTCTCAACTTGTTTTTCATCCAAACTTAACATTTTGACTTGGGGCTTAAAACACTTTGCATTCCATTTCTACTTGTGCTTGCATTTCATAGTCCACACTTAGTAATTAACAAAATGCATATTGAATTAATCGTAGATCACTTGATGTTACACGACCTAAACCACTTGCACTAAATCTAAACATCAAACTTACTTGAGACAAGGCCCGACTGGGATTTCATCCCCCAGCGGATACCTTACCCATTCCGGCGATCCTACTTGGATTTCATCACCAAGGGGAAAGCCCACTATGTTCTCTGGCAGAGTCTAATCTCTAGGGAAAGTATATTTTGGCTAAGCGAGACCAGCTTATCACTGGGCTCGTGAAGTGAGGGGAGCTTGATCCTTAGCACCAGACCATGTACAAAACCTAACCCAGACTTCTTGAGCACATAAACATAACCTGAAACCATCCATAGACTACCTCTTCTAGGACCTGACTCAAAAGCCAATCTTCCTACACACATTTCTAAAGCATAAGCCACCATGATCCTAATAAATTTCTAGGGATTTAACGCTTAGGATTTTGCTTGTGCTCTTCACCTTTTCTATTCTTATCTGCTTGTTTGAGCTTATGAGGATGACCTTTCTTACCTTGAATGGTTCTGACTCATAGTCAAGCCAAGGCTCTAGTCAACCACGCGAGGCATCAACCGCTTCCGTCTACTCCGTCCATAACCAGTCTTATAATGGAGTTCCACTCGGAGATTGAAAGAACTCCTACTCGCCCGACCCTGCCCCAGACTCTTATTGTCCTAAAAGGGGACCAAGATTTTGCACGATTCTTGGACCTCAACATCAAAGCCTTGCAGCACTATCTCATGCATAGCCGAACGTGAGACTCCTTGGGTAATCTGATTTATGGAATGCCGACCTCTCTTGTTGTGACTACGGCCATATCGACGGCATCTGTAGTTCAACCTTTAGACACCCAAGCTATCACCTCGACCAATGACTAGCCTTTGACCAACCTTCTAAGTGTCGCCTCTCCTTCCATCTTGGGGCCCACTTCCACTGGGGTTTTAGCCTCCTATCAACCTCAGCCCACTCAACTACTCTCCACTCCTTTCCAAAATCTAGTTATATCTATTCTGCCTACCCTAGCCCCTATCAACACCAGGGTGGCTACTTATCCATTGGCCCATGTTACCACAATCCAACCTCTCATGGCAACATCGAGCCTAGCTATGCCTTCCACCCAACTGCCCTTAGTCTTCTCTTTTATCCCTATGACTAGTTATCCCTACATTGCACCCTTATAGGCACAACCAACTACGTCGTATGCCCCCTCTAGCCTCTTCCAAGTGCCCTACAACCTAGGGGGCGCTCCACCTGCCAACCTGTCAGTAGATATCATCAAAATGCTGATGGATAAGATGTCTAGCCTAGAGACATCCATTTATGGCTCATGCAATGCTCTCTCATACGAGCAAATTTGCAATGAGCCCATTCATCCTTCTGTCTCGATCAGGCCATATCCCAGCCAGTGGGAACTTCCTAAGTTTTCTCATTTTCAAAGCAAGGAAGACCCACAACAACACTTACGAGCATTCAGACATGCATGTTACCTTATTGCCCATGATGATGCATTGCTTTTACACACATTTCTTATGTCCCTCTCTAGTGCTGCACTTGACTGGTACAGCTCCCTTGCCAGCAATTCCCTCTTCACATTCACACAGTTGGCCCAGCTCTTTCTTGATCACTTCTCCATCAACATCACCAAGAAGGTCTCGATCACAGACCTCTATTCTATCCACCAATTCGAGGACGAATCCATAGCTGATTTCGTTGCTCATTGGAGAGGCCTCATCAATCAACTCTCCTTTTCCTTACCCCAGCCCGAACTTATTAAACTTTTCTCCCAAGCCTGTGCCAAACATATTTCTTCCACCTTGAGGGTTTAGACCTTCTGCACCTTTGACGAAGCCTTCATGATGGCCCACAAGCTTGAATTGTGTGCCATTGAGGAGAATAAAGTCAAGTTGTGAATCAAGAATCCCAGCTCTAGGACCAATGACTCCTCTTCTTCTAAACCTTCATCATCTAATCCTAAGTCTAAAGCTTCAACTAACGATGTGCTCGTTAGACCTTCATAGTCTTCACCTTTAACTAATTGGCCTGAGCCATCCACATCTCAGAGTGCCACCCGCCAATTCCAGCAGAGGTACGTACAATGATAGTATACTCCTCTTGGAGAATCATATGCGTCTGTGCTTAAAAAACTTGTTAAACAGGGGGTTCTTAATCTCCCCCAGATCTAACCACCTCCACAATTTGATCCCTCACACACCATCCCTGCATAGTATAGGGAAAATGACTTCTGCAACTACCACCGTGTTAAAGGACATGACACGGGAAATTGTAAAACCCTTAAAAACATAATCTAAGACATGCTTGAAAAGGGTGACCTCGCCCTAGACAATCCCAATGCACCCTCTAATCAGGGCATCGATATCTTCAAGCAACCATTCCCCAATCATCCCCTGACTCAAAACAATGTCCAGACTTTGATTGACGACACTCATGAACACAACATTCAAATAGTCAATACGGTCTCACCCTTCATCCCCGACCAACCTCAAGAGGTGAGTCCATCACATGTGGACGAGCCTCCTTCCCTGATTAGTTCTCCATCAACCTCTCTCATTTTGGAGGATGCTTCGACCTTACTAGCACCACTAGTCTCACCATCCTCCTTCTTGCTGCCTATGGAGGACCCGACCCTTCCTACTCCTCGACCGCAAGTGGAAGGCACCATCATCCCTACCCTTTACCCGTTCGAGGAGCCTCATTCTCTGGTTTCTTCTCCACCCAAGGAAGAACCTGCCTCTCCTTCGTCTCCAATCAAGGATGAACCTATCATGAATTCACCATGCCTTGGGACCGAGACTGCTACCCCCATCTCGTCTTTGGCCCCACAACCATCAACATCTTCTCAAGAACCCAAATCTCATCCAACATCTTCTCAGCCATTTTCCTGATTAGTGGAGAAAATTGGACTTCTCCCTTCAAGGAAAGTGACGCATCAGGTATTATGGGAGCGTCTTAAAGCTCTTTAGCATGCCCATGCCCTCTCATCTCATGCTGCTAATCCTCCCAAGATAGAATCTCCTTAGACTCTCGACAAAGACCAGACTCCCTCTTTTAAACCTCAACTGACCCCATCAAAACCAAAACCCACATTTACCCCATCTAAACCTATCAAGTCACTTGGCATTCATTATGTCTCTACCCTCACTCACCCGCAAGTGAAGGTGGACTTAGACCAGACCTCGACCAATAGTAGTCTTCCAACCAAGTCGAAGAAGACTGCCAGACCACAAAAGCAAATGCCTCTTCCCCTGTCACCATTACCTTCTATTTTGGGCCCCCATCCTTTGACCTTGACCAGAGTCCTTCCCACTCTGACCTCTAATCAAAACCAGTTGCCTCCTTTGCTTCCTTTACCTACCTCCAGCCTACCCTCTCCTAAAAAGGTGGTACCTCTCACAAAGAAAGTGCCATCTACGCCTGTCACTGCACCATCAACCTACAAGGTGGTACAAAAACCTCCTCCAGCTTCACCTAAGCAAAAGTCACCTGCCTCACACATATCAACTAGCACGAACCCTTTAGTGGGCTCATACTCATTGATATTTCACTGACTCTTGCAGACTTCCAGCATAACCCTTCCACCCATCCGACCTTTCCAACCTCTCGGGTCCAAGCCCTCCTGGTTCAATGAAACGAAGATTTGTTTATACCATCGTATGCCAGGACATGATACCAAGACTTGCTGTGCCCTCAAGGCCGTCATTCACCGCTATATGGAGAAGGACACTCTTCTCCTTGAGGACACTCTTGACCGACCCTCGACACCTTCCCATCCAACCTCTTTAACCACATCAACATCTCACCAGTAGGCCATGACCCCTTTTTCACCTCCTATCTTTGAAATCAATGCTATCCACATAACCACTAGGTCGCAAAAGGACAAGGCAAAAGAAAAAGCCGCCATTCCTTGGACCTACCCTTTAGTCAAGCCACCTCTAGTGCCCAAGCCTAAAATTTCTATCCTTGGCGCATTTCAGCCTTCTTCTTCTTCCTCTTCCAGGCTGATTCATGACTCCATATTGAAACAGCTTCACCAGACGCCCGTGAAGATGTCCCTATATGACCTCACCAAACCTCGCCTCAGCATTGTCAAGCCCTCATCAGAGCCTTGCAGGTAGCGGAGGTCTAACCCGAGGACCCCCAACCACTCACTGCCCTCGTCCATTCTTTATCTCCTGTTGCCTCCATCACATTTAGTGATTCTGAGATTCCCACATCCAACATAGAAGATCAGGATGCCGCCCTCTTCATCACTACCTATGTTGATCAGACACACATAAACATGTTATGATTGATGGAGGTCCCAGCATCAACATTATCTCCACCCATGCCTTTGATCAGTTAGCTCTTCCCAAGAATTGCGTCTCTAAAACTAACGCAATCTTATGCTCCTTCAATGACACCACTGCCATGACCATTGGCACAGTCGTTCTTCACATTCACATTGGTCCACGCACAGTCCCAGAGCTCTTTTATATCATCAAAGGAGAGTTTCAATACAACATGTTGTTGGGCCGACCCTGGATCCGCGCCATGGCCTGTGTCCCCTCCACCCTGTACCATTGTGTGAAATTCAAGCACAATAGGCAAGTCCACACCATTCTCACTAACCCATCACCCTTCAAAACTTGTAACACAACCTACCATCCAAATGACGTCCTCATTCTTATTAAGGCATCAACCTCGGCACTGCCTCCATCTACGAAAGCTTCGACTAGTTCGCAACCGGTGGTCGCCCTTACCCCTCCTCTACAAGCAACAACCAAAGACCCCATGGAAGACATCTTCCAATGACTTTCACTGGGAGAATATTGCTTGTTGGCCTTAGACATGTTCCAAACTCCACAAGAGTATGGACGCCTTCACTACAGCCCTAGTTACGACCATCGGATCGAGATGGTCGTGCCTTATGGTCCTCCTCACCTCTGAACCAATCTTGTCTATGGGGTGCTCAATCAAGCTCCTATTGATGGCAACCCTCTCTCTTCACCCCAACCATTCACATCAGACTTCTCATTTCTTAGAAACCCTGCCTTTGCACACACTTATCTTTACAGGTGTGCATGGAAGGGTTTTGGTTTCGAAAGTTATGAGCAAGGCTCCCATCAACCTATTGAGCCTCTCAATGATGATGATGCCAAGAAATGGTATGGCCTAGGATATCATGACCCCACTCAGGCCCCTTTAGACCTTTGTCCTGAGCCACCCATTGACCAATCTCCTCCAGGCTCACCCATTCCTCCTCCTTCACCTACAGAGTCGGTGGTTTCCATCCCTCCTAGTTTTTTTTTTCCATAAACACCATCCACTTGGAACCCCTAACCTATTAGCTAATTGGGGTGTCCAGGTCCTTCCCTCTCATTTATCCCAGCATGATAGAGGATGAGCCGGCAACCATTCACACTGTCCACTGCGTTGATGATGATGCAATCCTTTCCTACATGGGCACCGATGACTCTTTCATCCAGTGTTCCCTCCCTTCTAAAACCCAGGTTATGTTAAATGAATCAACCATTGATATCAACCTCCCTTCTTTCGATGTTCTTCACATCTTGAAGATTGGCCAATCTTTAGATGCTCAGGAGCAGCTTGACTATACCCAGTTCCTCTCCGACCATAGCAAGGCCTTTGCCTGGACTTACAGTGACATGCCGGGCATTGACCCCACCATTGTTACCCATAACATTGTCACCAAACCAAAGGCTAAGCCTATCTAGTAAAAGCTTTGAAAGATACATCCTCGCATTGTGCTCCTTGTCAAAGAGGAGCTTCAGCACCTTCTTTTTGTCTCTTTCATCCAGCCCATCGATTATCCGCAGTGGGTCTCTAACATCGTCCCAGTCACCAAAGCAACTGGGGGGATCTGGATCTGCATGGACTATCATGATCTCAACCTAGCCTATCCCAAGGATGACTTTCCTCTTCCTAACATTGACCAGCTTGTTGATCTCACGGCCGGCCATGAAATGCTATCTCTCATGGACAGGTTTTTAAGATAAAATCAGATCCTGATTGCACCAGAAGATCAACACAAGACCACCTTTATCACCCCATGGGGAACTTTTTGCTATCGGGTCATGCCTTTCAGCTTGAAGAACGCTGGCACCACATATCAGCATGCCATGACCTACATTTTCCATGATCTCCTCCACAAAATCATGGAGGACTATGTGGATGACCTATTCGACAAGTCCAAGTTTCACCGTGACCATCTGGCCATTCTCAAGATCATCTTCTCTCGCCTTATTCAATATAATGTCTGCCTTAACCCCAAGAAATGTGTTTTTGGGGTCCTCTCTAGCAAGCTCTTAGGCTTCATCATTTCTTTTTGTAGCATCGAGATAGATCCCACCAAGATCTGCACTATCCTCGAGATGCCACCCCTGACCAATCTCAAGCAGCTTTGCAGTCTACAAGGGAAGCTCCAATCCATTCGTCGTTTCATCTCACAGCTTTCTGACCGCTACCAACCTTTTCATCACCTCCTTAAGAAGGATGTCACCTTTAAATGGGATAAGGACTGTCAAGAGGCTTTTGAAGCCCTTAAATGCTATCTGGTCTCTCCACCAGTCCTCATTTCACCTAAAGATGACCACCCCTTCTACCTTTATATCTCTACCACCAACCATTCATTAGGTGCCATGATCGCGCACCAAGACGAGCACCATCGTGAGCAAACGGTCTACTATATCAGCTGAACACTGGTTGACTATGAAACTTGGTACACTCATACCAAGAAACTCTGTTTGGCATTAGTCTTTGCCACTACCAAGCTCTGCCATTATCTTCTTAACCATAAAACCTTCGTCATCACTCACACCGACCCTCTCAAGTATATGCACTCTAAGCCATATCAGAATCAATGTATGGCTCGGTGGCTCATGCTGCTTGCTGAGTTTGACCTCAAATTCATCTAGCAAAAATCTATCAAGGGGCAAACCATCGCTGACCAACTAGCAGATGCCCCTCTTCCTGACAATCAACCTTCGCAGTGTGAGTTCCCTGACGAGTCTATCACTATACTTTCCACTGATGACATCATCTACCAAATGACCATGTTCTTTGACGGCTCCAAATGTCAACTCGATGGGGGTGTGGGTGTCATTCTCATCCCACTTGAAGGTGAGCCCATGCCTCTATCTTTCAAGCTCGACTTTGATTGTACCAATAATATGGCTAAATACAAGGCCTTAATTTTAGGACTTCAGACTGCCCTTTTTCTCAGCATCAAGTCTATCAATATCTTTAGTGACTCATAGCTTGTCGTCAATCAAGTCAACGGTTCATACCTCTGCAAAAATAAAATTTTGCAAAGGTATAAAAACTGTGCTAACGTTCTTTTGGCATCTTTTGACCATTGCCTCTTGCAGACTGTTCCTTGATCCACGAACAAGTTTGCTGACACCATGGCTTCTCTTGCCTTGCATATTCCATCTTCATCATCTTCATCCAGATTTTTTTCATGGTGCATCATGTACCGTTGCCTTTATACATTTCTCCTAACATCAATCATGTCACCACCATAAATTCTAGTCCACGAGATCATTGGTATAAGCAACTTGTGGACTATTTATCTCTTTTTGTCACTCCTCCCAATCTCTCTAGTAATGTGCAGTGAGCTTTCATCAAACGCACGGCTCGCTATACCATACTAGGGGGTATTATCTATAAGTGAGGCTTCGACGGCCTCCTTCTCCACTGTCTCACCTCCACTGAAGCCTCTCAAGCCATTAAGCAAGTCCATGATGGGATTTGTGGTGGACAATTCAGTGGGAACTCGGTTGCCAAGTGCATCCTTTGCCTGGGCTATTATTGGCCCACCCTTCATCAAGACTGTAGCGACTATGTCCGGCATTGCATCAAGTGTCAGCAGCACTCTAACCTGCTTCATCTCCCTAGCCATGCCTTATAAGTCACTAAAGATTTCTAGCCTTTTTCTCAGTGGGGCTTAGATCTCATTGGTGAGATTAACCCTCACTCGTCTCTTCGTCATCAATCCATCATCACTGCCACTGAGTATTTCACCAAGTGGGTGGAAGCCATTCCTCTCGTCTCCACAAAAGCTGACAAAATTGTCAACTTCATCAGCAACCACATCATCTGTCATTTCAGTGTTCCTCACAAAATCATCACCAACGGCAAGTCCTTCAAAAACAAGATTGTCCAAAAATTATGCGATTCATTTGGCATTAAATTCAGCTTCTCTTTGCCTTACTACCCATAAGTAAATGTGCAGGCCGAGGCTTCCAACAAAATTTTGACTAAAATTCTCATGAAGGTGGTTAACAACACAGGAAGAGATTGGCACATTCACATTCCCTTCACTTTATGGGCCTATCACACTAGCATCTGAACCTCTACGGGTGCTACTCCTTTCTCTCTCATGTATAGAATAGAGGCTGTCCTACCTCTCGAAGTATAGATCCCGTCTCTTCGCATCTCCCTACATGACATTCTCTCTAATGATGACTTTCATCAAGATCACTTAGCTCAACTTGAGCTACTTGATGAGTGTCGTCTTGCTGCCCTCAATCACCTCCATGCCTATCAAAATTGCATTAAGCGAGCCTATGACAAAAATTTGTGAGAATGAGATTTTAACATCGGAGACCTCATCCTCAAAGAGAATCAGCATGTGACCAATATGGAGTGAATTAAACGAGGCAAGTTCACCCCTAATTGGCTCAGACCTTTCATCATCATGCACAAGTATGGGTCAAGGACTTATCGTCTGTCTTCTCTCGATGGACGGCTAGAACCTGAGCCTCTTAATGCGTTGCATCTATGACCATTTTGCTGTTAGTCGAGTACTCATCCACTTGACATTTAACTTGAGCTCGCCCTTTGAGCAATCCATGTCCTCTTAATCCTCAACCCTTTTCACCCTATTTCCCTTAACAAATCCTCTATGACCCTTTTATAAAGTATGGATGCTTTGTCCTAATAAAAGGGAGCCCTTGACCTTCTGTAGTCTTGTCCATGACTCACATTTCTGTCAAAAAAAAAGTCAAGATGTCAAAATATCCAAGGTCACAAAATCAAAATCAAAAGGCAGACTGTTCCCTCGAAGGACAGCTGTACTATCATCACTGTAGTTAATAGACTGCTCCCTTGAAAGACAGCTATTCAAAATCCCTTATATATAAAGTAAAAATATAGACCACTCCCTCGAAGGATGGCTATGATTAACTCTTGCTACAAATAGCACCTTTCTTAAAAGCTTCCTACATCGATCAGCTTCACAACTGACCACCAAGCAAAATGACATCTCTTCGCAAACTTCTCGCATTGATCAGTCTGCTCAAAAAAAAAATGGGTCATGGACTTGGCTTATAGTTGTCTTAGGGTCTCCTATAAAAAGGGGGCAAGGTTATCTCTACTCTTAAATGGGTTACCCTATTCTCCTATCCTAACACCTGCTCAAGGGACTTCGAGCTCACTTTAATGTCAAAGTGATTCGATTACCGCTCTAACACAACCTCTGGTTAATGACGTAATGCATGAATGGGGCTCTTAGTTCTAACAACCCCTATCTATGCTGTCATTTTGGTCCTTGTCAATGAAAGGGCGATTATGCCTTTCACTTTTTTTACACTTTGGTCATGTTCAATCATTTGTCATTTATCAAATCAACTCAACCCTCTTTTCTGACCACTCACCTTAACCTATTCACACTAGTTTCTATGGACATCAATACACATGGAAACTATAGACCACTCAATTTATGTTCAGCATAAACCATTACTTACTGAAACATAAATAGACTCATTTCATTTCTGGCATATGTCCATCACCTAATATGGGAAATCGCTAGGGGTGAAAAACCTTGACTTTTTCTCATCATTTCAAGCATGTTTCCTCAGACATATGGACATGCTAGACCATTCTCATGACTAGACCAATCATCGACCGCTTTATCTCCTTGTCTGAACTACATCGGTCTGAGGCTTGCCTAACAACTAGGGCTATGTAGGCAGCACTTAGATGACATGACTGTCTTCTGAGGTTAGCTCGACCACCCCCATTTGTTCATCTACATACTGGACAAACCTTATCCTCTTCTAACCATGACTTGACCTCAACCACAACCAATCAATCACTTCGACCCTCTTCCTCCCTCTTTGGGAGAACTACATTGGCTTGAGGCCCTTAGGACAAGGGCTATGTAGGCAGCACTCAATTGACATGCGGTCTTCTGGGGTTAGCTCGGCCATCCTCTTCATCCTTTCTCCCATCTCATTCTTTCGTCACCTGCCAGTCACATCACAAACAATCACATATTTTCATAATCATTAACAAAATCAAAACATCAACATCAATATCATTAATCATCATCATATCATCATTTCATTAGCCATCACATTCATCATTATATTAGTCATCATAATCACAAACATAGCATCATAACATCATCATCATACACATCATATTAAAACATGCATCAAATCAAAGTGCCATAAATATTAAACACATCCATAACAACATCTAATAATCCAAAATAATCTCATCATATATATATATCTCAAAGTTTTATACAATCGCACAAGCTGTGCATCTCTCTCTCTCAAAAGTCAAATACATCTTGCATCATCGACACGCAGGCCAGTATATACATCATGTCAAAACTCTGCCCTCAAGGCTGTGGTTGTGGTGGTGGTGGTGGTGGCTGAGAAGACGTTGTATCCTCTCCCACCTCTGATCTATGCTATCTATGCGAATCTGTAGCGGTCACTCGTGACATAGACCGCTATCAGCTCAGCTCTGACCTCATATCTGAGTATCTCTATATCTAAGGAAACCCCCTAATGTCTCCCTCATAATATGTAATCTCATCTAGCACATTATTATATCTAACCATAGATACAGTCTGCAGTGGACCCATCTGTCCTATTGCTGTGCCCTGCGCTGAACCCTACAGCTGTGAAAACACTGGCTATACTGACATTGACTGTATGGGCTGCTAAACTGGCTACTGAGATAGCTGCTACAATGGGCTCTGCCCTCCAAAACCCTGCCCTACCTATCTTATCTGTGCCTGGGCTGTGGCTAGCTAACCCTGCAAAATAGTGACCTATCTTGTCAAAATAGCCACCTGTCCTGTCACCCCCGCCAGCTGCCCCTATAAAACTGTGACCTATCCCTGTAAAATGGTCACCTGGGCCTGTGCCGCATCCCTCTCCTACTGTGTTATGTCTCTCTCCTCACGAGTTGCATCCCACTCCCTAGTGATAGCCTATAAATCTGGCTATGGCCCTACCTAAACTCCTGTGTACTGCCCTACCCACCATGCTGTGTAGGCCTCTGTACAACCTGGGTCAGCCATCCTAGGTCCTGCCAGCAACTCCTCAAAATTTGGCTCATCTGTCTCCTCTAGTAGTGGGAGCAGCACCTCAATATCATCCCACCTGTACTATGAGAATGCAGGTGGTACATCCTGTAGCAGCCCGTACTGGCACGGCACTCTCTCCACAGGCACCCTCTCGAGCTCACTGGCTCACTTGCCCCTGACCCATCTCAAGCTTTGCACTCCAACAAGCTACTCTCCCTAGTCTCTAAATGCTGGATACCCCAAGTACGGTCTCTAAATGATATCTGCTGAGATTAGGGCCTCCAGTACCCCTCTATAGTGGTCAATATCTCTGACCACTCTGTCCACCCATGTCTGTGCCATCACCTCGTGCCATCATCTGAACTTGACCCTGAAGCTGGCTTAGATAGCCACTAGGAGGCTGAGAGGTCATGTCACCACAATGTGCTCATATGCCCAATAGTGCAGAAGGTGGCCCATACACAAGCTATACCGCCATCACTGGCTAATGCCCCACAACTCCTTGTAGACCTGGGCCAAAAAGACTGGTGCCTAGGTGAACACTATCTACCGCTCAATCATGTCTGTCAAAACTCTGGTCATGGCAACCAGAAACCTACCTCCCTCTACATCTGGCAATGCATAGACTGTGATCCCAATCATCATCAAGACAGCCAGCCAATGTGCACCCTCATCTACCGCGTACAGAGGCTCGTAAGCAAAACTCACTGAATGGTAGCTCATCTTAGCAACATGCTCCCAAAACAACATGACCATGTGTATGTCATGTGTCTCTCTCGAGCACGCATAAATGTCTACTCCATGTACCGGTAACCACAAAATTTGGTACACATCCTCGACTGTCACTATCATCTCCCTATCAACCAGTGGAAGGTGTTGGTGGAATGATCCCACCACTCGATCAGAGCCACCATCAGGCTCACGTCCCTCGAGACCTGATAGTATCATCGCAGCCTACCTAGTCCCACTGTGCTCATCTGTGCCCACTCCTCCTCGGTAATGTCCCAACACATCTATGTCAGTAATGTCAGCAGTCATTCTTGCAACATTAGAGTCTACCTCACCTGCATCAATCAATCTCATGTTAACAATTTTCCTCCTATTTCTATTTTTACCAACCTATTTGACCATCTATGCCTATCTTGACACCTAGGAAGCCCTTGGCATAGCTTCGACCCTTCTAATTGACAGTTTTTAACCACCCTTGACTAGGCAACCACCGACATTAGTTATCATGCCGGTGATGGCAATCACCTAACCGTCATCAGTCACTTAGTGACCGACATCGGCAGGTTTGTGACCAATGCTAGTAGTTGATCGACCGATGCCGGTGAACCCGCTGACGTCGGTGACTGGTTCGGCCCTAGGGCTAAATGGGGTGAGCCCTAAAAATTAGGGCTTCCCCTTTGACCACCCTTTAACCCCCCAAAACCTTCCTAAATCACCCTAGGATGACCTACCTACCCTTCCCACCCTCCTAGCTACCCCTCCCCCTCGATTTCTGCCTAAAAACAACTAAAATTTCAAAAACTAAATCTAAAACAAAAATAGTCCAAATAGGGTTCAGGACCCTCCTACCTCATCCCGACATCATTGGCATGGTGGCACGATGGGTGCCACTGGTGGTGGACCTCCCATGGGTCCTCTACTCCCCTCTGCCATCTCTGTTGTGTCTCTCTGCCCTCACACTTCACCTGGCCCATAAATGCCTCTGCAGCCTCCAATCACTCTCCAACTCGCTCCCTCTCTCCACCAATGCCTATCTATCACCTCACCACTTCTCTAGTCAACTCTGGGTCACTTTCAATCACTTGGTTCTAGAGCTCTTTTCTCTCAGTCAACAAATAGCCAATGACTTTTGGTGGGCCGCCAATCCAGTTTTATCAAATTTGGCAGGCCACCGACATTGGCCTATTTCTACCAACATCAGTCCATTTGGGGCACCGATGTCAGTTTTATCACCGACATCGGTGGCCCTCAATCCTTCTTTTTTTCATCACCTTGCCCCACAATCATGCCCCTGATTAGTCAATTCTCTAGACCAAGTTATCTTTGCCCCCTGGGGCACCCTGGAGACCACTTTTGCCTCCGCTCGCATCAACCACCCGACCTTGGTGATCATGACCATCTCCTCTGACCATAACCGCTTCCAAGACAAATGTTGCCTTGGTTATTTTTGCATGTCTACTACCTCACGAATGGTTAGCAAAATTGTGCGTAGCCCATATTTTTGACCCCCACAAGTATAGGATCACAAGCCGGTTGATCCCCACTACTTGTGACATTTTCATGTTTTTGGGAGCACTTCTTGAGCCCGGGATACCTGGAACATGATGACCATTGGAGCTTTAACTTAGATTGAATAACCCGATCAGCTATGACCAAAGCTGGGGCTTGGTTATTTCAATTTTGGCACTCCTTAACCCTCGACCTACGACAATTTGACCCGACCATCCCATGAAGTGGTATACGCGCAATCACGACTATTGCAGCATTCACACTCACCCTCTCTCTATCCATCTCTCTATCAAATCGACACTCAATCTCAGGTTCCCTTCCCTCAACTCTCACTTTGAGGGGGAACATCTCATCCCATTCTTGGGGCAACCTACTCCTATTTTTGTCTTGCAGTTCATCAAGAACAACCAACAAGACAAAAAGGGGCAAATGTAGACACCAAAAATGTGTCTGCACCTTGGTCATCTTTCGTCCTCCCCCCTTGTCCCCCATTGACCCATATCCTAACCCTTGTCTTAGCCCCCTCCATTTATCAAATTAAAATAATTAAATATTTGGCCCCTTTCCACCTCACCCTTGCCACCTTGGATCCCCTCCTTGGATCCCCCCACCTCTCTCCTAGATTTTATTGCCTAAATCTCCCCTTTATCCTTCCTTCTGCGTCCATTTATGTCTTCCTCAACCATTTTCCCATGACCCCTTGACCCGACAGCATGCAAGAACAGACAGAGGCTAATTTTATCCTCTATGCCCATTCTGCCCTCGCCAACATCGGTCATTATTCGGTCGACGTCGGTGGTTTTGCCAGCATCAGCACCCTTTAAAATGGTTTTCTGCAACCATTCTACCCCCCCACAAATAGAACTCTTTGGATGCTCTTTGGCATTCATATTCTCCTTTTTCTCCACATCGTACAGCAACAACAGTAGGTATAGTCACTCTACATTAGTCATTTCTTCTTGCAACAGGCCTTCCACAGCTCCAACAACAGGCTCCTTCATTCTTCAATCAACAAGCAGGAGGTAAGTAGTTTCATTGTTTCATTTCATTATTTCATTTGATTTCATTTACCTATCCTATCCACTATCTACCACTTGCCCTATCCTTCCCCTGAGAGGCTAAAAAGCCTTCTCAGACCCTGTCTCCCATTCATCTTCCTTTTGCCCTGTCACCCTTTCAGTCCAGTCCCAAACAACATTCTCAGTCCCTCAGACCCAAGACAAGTCCCCTAGACCTCCAAGCAATCCCTCAGACCTCTAAACAGACCTCCCTAACCCTCAAACAAGACCACAGTCCATTCTACGTGTCCATAAAACCTATCCACAGTCCTGAAACTTGGCCTGACCCATTCCTGACTACTGCCCTGACCAACCTCGGCCAGTACCCCTACCGACGTTAGTAGTCTAACCGACGTCAGTGACCTTTCTGACAAATGCCGGCAATCCCATCGACGTTGGCGACTGTGCAAAGACAGACAGCTTCTAAACAGGTATGCATTTGCCTTAAGTTCTTTCTTTCTATTTTACATCATTTATTACTTTCTATTTTTGATCAGCATTCTATTTTTAACAGTGGACTGACATCCTCTAAGGAGCCTTTGCGCTTCTAGGACCAAGCGCTTGCTTGGAAGTCCACCCTTTTGTCATCTAACATTTTTTGTGTTTAGTGTCTTTCTCTTTCAGGTGTCATTCCTCCACAACCAAAGAGGAGTTCTCACAATGCCTAAATTTTGGTGCACACATCTACAATCTAGGTACGTACAAACCCTCATCTATTTTCTTTAAGTTTCTCATTTCTCTATCTTTTGAATGTAGAAAGTGATTTAGCGTAGAAACAGGAACGGCAAAATTCAACACAATCCTCATAAAATCTACTGGGATAACTTATGTCAATGCTAAATAAAATAGATTCAAAAACCATATGAGGATCATAAATATTTTCAAGTGGATATGCTATGAGTATGTAGTTGATGTTAGAATAGTTAATAATGTATCTTGATTCTAAAGATGATTTTGAATCAAGTAGATTTAGTAAAAGTGTATATCCAATGTCATAATATCCACTAATATATGTTGATCCTAAATTTCATTCTGACTCAAGGGAATCTAAATCAAATGTTGATACTGATATTTATTCTACTTCTAATGCTAAATCTGAAGTTATTTATAGAATGGAACTTGATTATAATATTGGTTCTAAAATATAACTTGATTCTGATGATTATGCTAATAGTAATATTGGTTTTAAAATGGAACATGATTTTAATATAAATGTAGCCACAAAGAGGTCCTATTTAATTAAATAATCCAAAATTACCTTGTTCACCTTTAATTTGGAAATGAAGTCTTTGGGATGAAGGACTTTTATAAAATGGAGGATGATTTACAATGGAATAAATATGGGTAGTTGCTCAATAATGGGTTCTATAAAGATAGGATCATCAAAAATGGATCCTTTGTAAAATATAGGTCCTTCATAAAATAGAGGTGGACCAACAATTGTTTGGTTTTGGTCAAAGATGGGTGATTTGATAAAAATGTCAATAGTTAGTTAACTATCTTGACCTTGACTTGGAAGTGGATGAAGAGGATCATTTTTGGGAAGAGGATCATGACATATCTTGATCAATTAGTTATCATACTTGGGTGCACTTGGGTATTTAATAGATAATTTCCATTTTAGGGTAAATGATTGGTTTTTTTGTGGATCTAAGTCTAGATTGGGTTTTGGACTAATGGATGAAATGTCAAGAGTAGATGCAAAGTGGGCTATTTCTTATCTAAGGCATGAGATTTGGTCTATCAGGTCTTGAATAATGAATGGAAATTATAGAAATAGTTGAGGACATTGAGATGACATGACTTTTATTACCCTTGGAATAAATCCCCAAAGAAATAATACATGCAAGGGGATTGAATTTGAAGTAATTCACCCTAAAGAGGGTGGATTTGATTCAATGTAATTGGCTTGGATTGGCTTGGCTTAGCCCCGAATAGGGTAGAATTACTTGATATGATTTAAATGAAATAAAATATGGATGATATGAATTCATTATTCCAAATCAATAGGTGTATGATATTGAATATAAATATAAGAAGTGATTTTTTGATTAAAATTTGATTGATTCAGAATAATTGGGTTGGGTTAAAATAGACCTTATTTAGCATTGTTTCAATGTTTAGGTCTGAAGTTGACATTGGTAAAAGTTGAATTGATTTTAAATTAGAATTAGAATGTGGTTCAATATGAACCTAATCAAAATTATAATTTGATTCAAGATGAACTTGATTTGGCTTTGAAATGTGGTTTAAAATGAATCTAATTTGGCTTGATTGGGTCATAATAGAAAATGGGGTTCAAAATGAACCTCATTTGTCTTTAATTAAAAATTAAATTTATCTCAAGATGAAATTGATTTGTATTTGATTCAAAATTAATATTTGGTTCATTAAAAACATAATTTGGCTTTGTTTTTTAAATGGCTAGCATAATAGTATCATGTAGACAGTGTAATAGTACAATCAACTAGCATAATGGTAAGATGGGGTAAATATGGTCCAAAATTTGGAAAAGTAACATATAATAATTAAAATTCAATATGAAAATTTTTGTACATGATTTTATTTTATTTGTTTTTATATTATTTCAAGGTTTAAATCAATACAGTTCATGACAATGATCAAACAAGACAATCACAAAGAAAAAGCCCTATTTTTTTTATGGTAAGATGAGTGTGAAATGTGAGTTATTCCATGAAACTACCTTATTAAATTGATGACATACTTATTTAAATTAAACCTAATTTTAAATTATACATCATGAAATATTGGGGGAGCCTTGCACTATAGTTGATCACCTATAGATCTATCCATAGGCTAGAGTTGAGTTTAGATATTATCTATGGGGTGGGGGACACCCCCCCACCCTCTATATAGATATGGTATTAAGAGCTTGATTTCCTATCTATATAATCCCCACACACTTAAATCATTATATATATATGGCCATCAGTTACTAGATATGACCTTATATACATATATAAGCTCTATCGAGTGGGTCAGTTGTGACTAGTGTACCCATAGATAGTGGTGGGATAAATACTATATTTAGATATGGTTATACCAACATAGATAATATTTCCTCACACACACACACACATATGGGGTGAGACTATTTCAATTAATTTCTTGTTTATTATGAAAAGGAGGAATAAAAGAAACTAAGTATAGGTATGGTTGAAAAAAATAGTTGATAGTGCATGAATTGAATAAAAAATAATGAATATCTCCTCTTTGGCTTGGGAGGATGAACTATAGATAAGAAATCACTAAAGAAAACTTGTTTGTTAGATAGATAATTGAGTGGTTTGACTAGTGATAGCTAGATCCCAAAAGTGAGAGCTTCCTTAGGGGCTATCAATCCATACATATTAAATAATTAAGTTTATAAATAGAAAATAAAATTACTTGAATCAATAAATCAAAAGGTACTAAAATTGAATACAAGAGTGCTCATTAATAAATATGTTAAAAGTGATTAAATTAGCAATAAACTAATCAATACTAGTGTTAGAAGGTTGGGGTATGTTTCAAAAAATTAGAAAGGGGTTTGTGAATAGGTAAGAACATAGAAAATAAATTTTGATTAGGTGAAATTAGCTTGCTATTTTTTGGTGCCATAATGACCATCAATAGTTAGGGTGATCATTGGTGGTTAATATGAGCGTCAGTGGTCAAGGTGATCATTGATGGTTGAGCAAACTGTCAATGATTGAGTAAACCATCGGTGGTTACTATGTCTATATTTGGGTTGATAAAAACATTGATAATGAGATCCAAAAGATGGATTTTGAGAGATGGGTAGGGCCTGGGTTGATTTTGAAATGGAAATAAAGTAAATGAATACTAAGAATCAAGTATTTATCTTACCAAAAGTCAATTAGGTGAATGATTGAGGTGGTTGATGTATTACGGAATCTAGCTTGATTTTTATAGAGTCATAGTACATGAAGTCTTGATGGAGAGGTAGTGGCAAGTTGATTCTATTAAATGATTTCTAGATTGATGGGTTACTGATGGTAATTGACTTATAAGAAAGAAACTCCTAGATGCACAAGCTCTTGATGGAAATTATAAATTATTTTCACCTCTAGCTCCTCTCTTCTTATAGGCATAAACAAGAAGTGGAAGTGGAGGTTCAACTGGGCTTTCTAAAATTAACTTATCCATGTAATGGCTCGTAATGAGATTTAAACAAGCTATAATTAAAAAAGTAAAGTGGATGGTTTGTATGTTTTTGGTTAGGGAGGTGGACCTTGACCATCGATGGTTAGGGTGACCATTGGTGGTTATGGTGACCATCAATGGTTGCCCTGACTGTTAATGGTCGATTGTCAAGGGGAAAAAGGGATAAAAGGTAAGGTTAAGCCAATTGGGTTAAATTGATTATGGGCTAGGCTCATCAAGGGTTGAAAGGCTAGATTGGTTCCAAGAGGTCTTAAGGCAGTCAAGGGTTATTTTGACATTCAAAATTATGATGTGAAAATTTTTGGTGTCTACATTTTGCCCATTTTTGTTATGTAAATTTGAATTAACAAGTTGAAAACAAAAATGGAGTGCAAGTTGAAGGGTTGATTGCCCTGAGTATGGGAGGAAGTGTTCCCCCTCAAGCTGAGAGGCGATGAGGTAAATAAAATTGGGTATGGGTTTAATAATATTGGTGAAGGTGATTATGAAGGTAGGAAATCAATAATGTGGGTGATAAGTTGGTTATTAAAGTGCAAACAAGTGTGTAAAGTGTGACAAAATATATGATATTCAAGGTCATGTGAAGACAAGGTTTCCATAGTTGAAAATAATGAAGGTCAATTCTAAGGGATAAGTGATCAATATATCACATGTCTATATTTAGGCATGGGAATTAGGCACACCTATTAGTATCCTAGATAAGTTTAATGTTTCTAGTGGGTATCCAAGGTAAGAAGTGCTCTTGTGGAAAACACAAATAGGTCAAGTGTCATGTGTATCCAAGGTAGCACGTGCTCTTGAAAGACATAAGTGAGCCATGTAAGTGCGATGTGGCACAAATTCAAAAAATGGTCAACATGGAAATATTATCACTATGGTCAAGGGACCAGGCACAAAATGTCACAAAAAATAATAGTTAGGATGAGATGAACCAACTACAAGGGGATGAGGTAGTCAGGGTGGGTGGAAAAGCTTGTCTCCATGGGTGGGTCAAATGAGGTTGGTTATCTTTATTACTTATGGATGTGATTATCATGTATGGTATGGTAATGTGGATGTTTATGATTATGCTTTTGATCATGATATTTTTATGGCCATGGTTGTTATGTTAAAACACATATGGTAGGTTAATTAACAATCCTGGATGGGAGAATAAAGAATGTAATCCATAGGTGAGTACCTTAATAAAAATATAAACTATTCATGATAGAGTAAGAAGAAAGATTGATGATTTTTCATTGACAGGGACTAAAAAAAAACCAAAGCTGGATTGATTTAATGAACATAAGCCCTTTGAATGCTTTGCATTATCATTTGTCAATTGGCTAAAAGGTGTCTTGACCACATAATGTCAAGTAAGCTCAAAAATCCCTTGCATATTGTGTAAAGAGGAGATGGGTGAAAATGGAACCTTCTTGTGAGACTAACATGCCTCTTTTATAGGTGTCTAAAGAGTCAGTATAAATAAGACTATATCGAGCTATGTAGACTGATCAATGTGGGAAGTCTACTTTATGGAAGCTGATTACAGTTTCCAATATTACTTTGCTTTTACTTTGGTTGTGATAATGGATATTTTACTAATTATTGTATGTGGGAAGTTGATCAATGCAGGAAGCCTCCAAGAAATTTTTATGCTTGTGATAAATTCTTATTTAACCATCCTTTGAGGGATTTGTCTAAGTTTATGTTTTGTGATTAATGATTTTTAATAGTTGTCTTATGAGGGAGTAGTCCACCTTACATTTCAGCAATTTCCAATAAAATTTTAATAGTTGTCCTTCAAGGGATCAGTCTGTAAATTCTAGGGATGACCCATGATTATTAGTGATAGGGATTCTTTTATTTTGATTTGATTTTGTTTGACATAGACTTGATTATGCTGACATAGTGGTTTACCTTCATGCCAAAAAAACCAAAAGCATAAGAAGGTTGATTAGGTGTGAGGAGGTTCAGGTGATAATGACCATGATAATCCATTCTATGAAGGTGTGGAAAGTATCATGAGAACCATGCCATGGGTAGAGCCATGGTACCCATTATTCAATATTAGGATATGTCAGTGATAGATAATTACATGATTCATTTTTTATTAATTTCCCCTAAAAGAGGGAGATGGATGTGGGTAGATAATAAGGGATGAGCTTAAGTGAAACAAAAGGTGAACTTGATCCTTCCTAGCAAAAGAATAAACATAGATATGAAGCATTAAGGGTTTCAGGTTCTAGGTAACCTTTGAGAGAAGATAACCGATAAGCTCTTGATCTATACTTGTGGGTTATGATATAAAGTCCAAGATAATTGAAAGCAAACTTGCCCCACTTGCTTTTTTCCATATTAGTGACATGTTGATTTTCCTTTAGGACAATATCTCCAATGTTGAATTCTCACACTTTAAGGTACTTATTATAAGAAATTTTGATATGATCTTGATAGACATGGATGTGGGTGAGGGCTAATAATGATTCTCATTGAGTAGCTCAAGCTGGGCTAGATGGTGTTGGTGGTACTCATCTTTCAAAATAAACTCATGAAAATATATGTGAAGAGATGGGATTTGGATTTCAAGAGGCAAGATGGCCTCTGCCCTAAATATAAGATAGAATGGGGTAGCATTTATAGGGGTTCTAATGTTAGTATGATAAGCCCATAAAATGAAGGGGGTGTGCTAATTCCAATCCTAACTAGATGTATTAACCATTTTAGTTAGCATGTTATTAAGATTTGTGTTAGAGGCTTCTACTTGTCCATTCAATTAAAGGTGATAGGGCAAGGATAAACTTAAATTAATTTTAAATGCATCACATAGACCTTGGACTTGCTTATTATTAAAGGACTTACCATTGTCAGTGATAATCTTATGAGGAACACTGAAGTGTAGATGATGTGATGGTTGATAAAGTTGACAATCTTCTCCACTTTGGTCAAGACTAGAAGAATATCCTCTACCCATTTGGTAAAGTAATCGATTATGGTTATAATTAAATGGTGTCGCTATGAGGAATGAGCATTAATTTCCCTAATAAGTTCTAAACCCCATTATGAAAATGGCTAAAAATTGATGGAAACATGAAGGCTATGACTGGGTACATGGTGCAAATTGGCTTGTTGTTGACACTTGACATAGTATTTCACATAATCACAACAATATTGGTTAAGGGTAATCTAGTAATAACTAAGACAAAGGATGTACTTGGATATAGCAAGGCCACTAAAGTGTCCCCCATAGATACCATTGTGCATTTCCTTAATAGCATGGGAGGCTTTATGACTATGCAAGTAACAGATTAGGAGACCATCAAAGCCATATTTATAGAGAATTCCTCCCATAATGGTATATCATGAGGTACCATGATTAAATTATCTTCTAGTATTCCTAAAGTGGTTAGAAGGAATTATGCCAAGGTTAAGGTAGTTAAATATTTTGTTGATACCAAAGGTTAGGTTGGGTCTCCTCGATATTAAAAATGGTGGGAGAATCTAGTTTGACATAGGATGGTTGGGTAAGTCTATGGATAATGATATACAACTTAGAATATAAGGGTGTAGATAATATTTAAGAGGTAAGGGATGCCATGGTGTTGGTGAACTTATTAGTAGATTATGGGGTTGATTGGATGTGGTAGTGTTTAAATGATGATAAAATTTCATCAACCAGTTACTTTTACTACTACAAAACATCATTTTCACACTAGTAAGAACCATTGATTTGATTCACCATAAGTTGGGAGTCACCAAAGATATTGATTGTTTTGAATTTGAGGGTTAAGGTAGTCTAAAGGCCTATTACTAGGGCTTCATCCTCTACCATATTATTGGTACATTAAAAATAAATATTAAAGGACAAAGGGAGAGGTTCACCATCAAAGGGGATAAGGATTATACCTTCTCCCCCACCATGTTGACATTTTTATCCATAAAATAACATGGTGACTTAATAGTGAAATTTGCTTGAGATAGGGCCATGATGGACTCATCGAGGAACTCAAGAGGAAGAATCATCTACTAACAATGCTTCAGCCAATTGCTAAATAATGACTTGCCCCTTAATTGACTTTTTTTTATAGGAACTCAAGGTCAAACTTTATTGGAAGCATGAGCCACTTGGCCCTATGCTAGTTTTGGTATGGCTTGGAGTACATGTACTTAAGGGGGTTGGTATTGGATATGACATAGGTTTTTTTGGTTAAGAAGGTAATAGTAAAGCTTGGTGGCCATGAATACTAAAGATAAATATATTTTATCATTATGAGTCTACCAAGTCTCATACTCTACTAGTGTGCGACTAATATAGTACATGGCTTTCTCTCTATGTTATTCATCTTAATGAGCCAACATTGCCCCTAGGGAATGGTCAGTGGTACAGATATATAGGGTGGTCATCCTTAGGAGGGATGAGGATAGGTGGTGATAAAAGGTAGTATTTGAGTGAATTAAAGGCCTTTTGATAATCACTATTCCACTTAAAAGAGACATCTTTCTTCAAAAGGTGGTGGAAGAGTTGGTATCGATTTGACAGCTGAGAAATGAAATAATGAATGGATTTAATCTTCCCATACAAAATTTGGAGTTGCTTAAGGTTGGTAGGAGGGAGCATGTCTAAATTTTTTTTGATTTTATAGGGATCAAATTTGATTCCATGAAGGGAGACAGTAAAACCTAGAAGCTTTCCTGACAAGATCCTAAAGATGCACTTCTTTGGGTTAAGAGGAACATGATAAAGGATAATTCACTTGAAGATGATCTTAATAATGGCTAAGTGATCCTTTCAAAGTTTGGATTTTTTTAGAAGGTCATCTACATAGTCCTCTATAATCTTATGGATTAGGTCATGGTTTTACTAGTGTTCTTTAACCTAAAAGGCATGACTCTATAGTAAAAGGTTCCCCAAAGGGTGGTAAAGGTGGTTTTGTGATGATATTTGATGGTGATTGAGACTTGATTATAACTTTAGAATCCATTAATGAGAAATAACATCTCATGGATAGCTATAACATCAACAATTTGGTCAATGTTAGGTATAATAAATCCATCCTTGGGGTAAGTAAGATTGAGGTCACAAAAGTCCACATAAATGCATAGTTCCCCTATGGATTTAGTGATAGGTATGACATTTGAAACCCATTAGGGGTAGTCAATAAATTTAATAAAGTTGACTGATAGGAGACATTGAAGCTCTTTCTTGATGAGGAGGGCTATGTGAGGATGCATGCATTAGAGCTTTTGCTTGATAGGTTTGGTGTCATGGTGAGTGACTATGTTATGGGTAGTTATGATGAGGTTAATTCTAAGAATATCACTATAAGACCAAGTGAATGTGATGCTATAGTCTTGGAGGAAAGAGTAGAAGTCCTGAAGTTCCTCATCATTTAGTGATTGGCCTAGTTTGACAATGTGGGGGTTATCTTAAGTACCCAGGTTGATATCCATAGTGGATTCATTTAACATGGTTGTGGTCTCAAGACAAAGATATTTTTGGATCAAATAATTTAGGGCACCAAGTTAGGTGAGAATAGAATCATCATCCTAACATTGTACAATGTTAATGGTAAGAGATTCTTATCCTATCATCTCAATATGGGTCAAAGACATGGTTACAGTGGACACCTCTTTCTAATAAGTCAAGGGTCTAAGGCCAATCATGTTGATGAAAAAAATTTAGGTGGGATGATGTCATCATCCTCACATGTAAGCAGAAGTGAGGTTTATGAGGAAGGGACATCCACCTCAATAGTGGTAGTAGAAGGTTGGGTGGATTTCTTCTTATTAGGCAAGATGAAACCAAGTCTGTGCTTCTCATGTGGCTTCCTATTTTTTATGGTGACCAATTCATGTGGGCCATGATCATATCATTCAAAACCAAATAATTTCTAGGCACACTAATGGAGTTATATCTTGGTGAAGCTCAATTTGTCTAGGTAAGAGAAACTTATGGTGAATAGTCAAGGTGGGAGAGAGGTGGTAGGAACACCAAGTGATTTATTGAGTCCCCATAGATGAAATGGGTCTAATGGTTGGGAGTTCTAAAGGAAATGATAGTTCTAACATTAGGTTTGTATCTTGGTTGGTTGGTAAGTTACACATACTCATGAGGAATAGGGAAGGCATCAAGAGATAAAATATGATACTCCCCTAGAAAAAGGTGATAACATGTTGATTCCAAAGGGTCTATGGTAGGAAATTGGTATGAAGGTATGGAGGATCTAGTTGATGCCTCATTGGTAGAGGGAGATATGATATCTACTTTGGTGGTTGAAGGTTGGGTTTTAGCCATTGAGGGTGTGTTGGATGAGGGTATTAGGACATCATTGGGGTAATAGGTCATGTTACATGTTGAGAAAGAACTTGGATCAACTTGGATGATGATG
Organism: Torreya grandis; assembly: GCA_037957365.1. Taxonomy (NCBI): domain Eukaryota; kingdom Viridiplantae; phylum Streptophyta; class Pinopsida; order Cupressales; family Taxaceae; genus Torreya; species Torreya grandis. The sequence goes on along the minus strand of JARHVA010000504.1, from coordinate 5,224,234 downwards.
ACTTGGCCTTCATGTTCAAACTTAATGTAATGATGGAGGGTAGAGGGAATGTAACTCATGGAATGAATCCAAGGTCATCCCAATAAGATTTTGTATTATAATTCACCTTTTACAACATATAATAGTTTAGGGAGTGTGTGGGTTCTTACATGCATATGAAGGATGATAGTTCCAATGTGGTGGCCATGGTATTGTTGAAGGAGCCAAGAATAGTTGAGGATTTAGACATGACATTATTTGGCAAGTTGATTTAGTTGTAGGCATGAGAAGAGATGATGTTTATGCTAGCTCCCCCATCAATCATGACCTTTTTGATGTGGGTTTGGTTGATGTAGGTAGTGATAAAGAGATGATAATATGGTCCTTAGGGTAGATGGAGGGTATTTCTAAATCCTTGAAGGTAACAAGGTTGGACATCTTAAGGGCACCAACAAAAGTGACTAAAGGTTGGGGGTCCTCAAGCTAGACCTCAATGGATTGTAAAGCCTATATTAATACTTGGTGGTGGTGGGGAGAGGTAGAGATTAACTCATACAATCTCATATTCACTGGGTCCTAATGAAGTTGTTTGAGGATAACTCTCCTAATGGATTCTAAAGGGTTAGATTAGGAGGCACCTAAGATAGATACCCTAGGTTTGGTTGAGGATGGAGATAGTTGGGTGTAGGTTAGTTTGGAGTTTGAGGAGGGTGTGTCTAAGGAATAGACACCTTAGCCTTCACCTTATCCTTTTGTTGTGCTCTTGTGACTACATTGATATCATGTATAGAAGGAGAGGTTGAGTTAGAGGATTGGTTAGATTTGTTTTCACTCCAAGGTGAGAGTGGAAGAGTGGGTTAATTTTGGTTAGGTATGATGGGTGATTAGATTATTAGGGGGCTCATAGGAGGTTCATCTATTAATATATTTTCCTCATCGTAAATTTTATGGATGATGGTTTAGAGAGCCTTGTAGTTCTTTGTATCATGGTCCAGTGTCCTATGATAGGAACACACATGGTGGTCATGATACCAAGTGGGTTTTGAAGTTAAAGGGTCAAAGGGTCTGATGGGAGGTAAGGCTACACAAGAATTCTATAATAACCTATAGAGGATGGTTGAGTATGTCTCAGCTAAAGGTGGTAAATGTGTAGCAATTTTGGCTTTGTTGGTTAGAGTAAGAGGTTGTTTCAACATAGGTTTGGTAGTAAGTTCCCTAGATGAGGTGGTATGCTTGGTTCATGGTTTTGGTTTAGGTAAGGAGGTTGGTGAGCTATAGGTGGAAGATTGTAAGGTAGGTAGCTTAGGTATTATTGGCATGGTGAAAAGAGGTGCATTAGAGAGAAACTGTGAAGGCATAACCAAGAGAGTTGGTGTGGTTTTGGTAGAGGTAACTAGTATCTTATTTAAGGTAGAGAGATGAGGCCCTAGAATGGAGGGAAAGATTGAGGGAGGTAAAATTCAATCCTTCTATCCTTTGTGCAATTTTACCTCTTTGGTTGCTTTGGTCTAGTATCTAGTTGGTGGGCTATAGGGGGATAGGTTCACTTTGACAAATGGGTGAATAAGGTTCGATGTAGGGAAGATACCAATATTCTTGGTAGACCTAGTTAGGATGATGGGAGAGGTCTTGGCTACTTGGGTTTTGGTTGGCTTAAGTGATTAAGGGTTGGTTAGTTTGGTGGAGGTTTTAGTTAGTTGGCTAGAGGGCTTGGTTGTTTGAGTAGATATGGTAAGGTGTTGGTTAATGGAAGTGGGAGGTTGGTCTAAGGGAGGCTTGGATGTTATAGTTGGGTAATGTAAGGTATACCTAATTACTACCAGAAGTTGGCTCAATCCATGTTAGGGTTAGAGATAAATTTCAATTTCTACACTAACCTAGAGAAGGGTTTATAGGTTGGTTTGATTCCTTGAAAAGTGAACCTAAAAGATAGGCCTCTAGGTGGAGACATAGGTATCATAACCTCATACCCTCCCTCAATCAAAAGATGTGAGGTTGAATTAGATGGTTCCTCTATAGGAGTAGTAAACATGGGGCTTTTCTCCTCAGGAGTGATCTTTAAAGGGAAATTGGTTTGTTTGATAATTAAATGTGAAAGTGAGGAAGTGATTGTTAGTTGTTCTAGTGTATCAATCAAAATGGTGGCTATTGGCTCCACTACATCAATAAGTGGAGGGAGAGGGGATGGTATTTCCTTAATTTGAGTGTCTAAAGGAAGGGCAGGTGACTCCACTACCTTAATTGATGGATTAGGTGAAGGATCAAAAGATTGGGTACTAGGAGGTTCGGTAATGATTGCATCAAGGACCATGTTAACTATATGGGTATCATGAAAACACTCGACATTAGTTCTCTCATTCTTGGTAGGAGCATGGTTTAAAAAATATTTCCTAAATATATCAAGGGCTTAGTTTGATGGTGAATTGGGGTTATCCAACATAAGATCCCCCTTGTAAATGAGTGATTAGACAAGGCTCTTGAAAGTGTTACACCTACTAACATCACACCTTATCACTTAGTGGAAGGCATATAGATCATTCTCATTATACCAACTAGGTATGAGATGAGAGGAGTTTAATTTTTGGGGTGGATTTATAGGAGGAAGTTGAATGACATTGGCTTTTAATAACTTCTCCATGATAGAATCATAGGATAATCCAAGTGGAGTGAACTAATTTTGGTTATTCTAGGTTTGATTCCTTAGGTTTTGCTTTAAGGAACTAGAGGAATTAGATTGGTTAATAGAAGGTGGAGTAGCAACTTTTAGGACAACTATACTCATAGCTCCCTTATTTTTAGTGTTGGTATTGAGTTATTTTTTTGACTTTGCAGAAGAAGTCTCATTGGTTTTATAGGTTGAATTCTTGTTTATGATATTAATCTTATCTTCATCAATGGCTTAGTTATCTAACTTATGTGCCATGGTAAAATCTTCATCTAAGGTTTGGAAGATTTTAACATGTAGGGTAGAGGAGATATGAGTTGAGGTAAGGAAAATGAAAGTTGGTTAATAAGGCTCATCCAATGAGCCACAAAATTAACAATGGATGCATCCTCAAACTACCAAATAGAATAAAGGTTGGTGATAGAAAATTTCCTGGAGATATTGATATAAAAGTGGTCCAAGAAGGTTTGGGCTAGTTGGGTAAAGGAGAAGATAGAATGCTTGGGTAAGGAACTATATCAATCCAATGTTGGAATAGTTAGAGACATGGGGAAGGTGTGAAGGAGAAGGGAATTATCATAGGTGATGAGATAACAAGAATGCTTGAATTTCCTAAGGTGTTGTTGGGGATCCTCATTACTTTGAAACTTAGAGAACTTGGGAAGTTCCCATTGGGGAAGATATGGCTTGATAGGTATTAACAGATAGATATGCTAATTACAAATTTGGTCATATAATAGGATGTTGTGAGAACCTAAAATGGATGACTCTAAGGTGGTCATCTTGTCCATAATCATCTTCATTAGGTTTTCTTGGGCTTGTGTACCTAAAGGGTTATAAGATGCATATTATTAAGGTGGTTGAGAGACATATGGATAGTGGGTAGAAGGTTGGGAGACTACCACATATGAGTAGGTATATGCCAATGGTGGGGTGGAAGATGCATAAGAATAGGTAGAGGTAGGTGGTTGGGTAGTGGTATATTCCCTTTTAGATTAGGGATGTATCCAAAGGTTGGTCCAATGGGTGCTTGTTGAATGGGATCAGTAATTGGGTTGGTGACTAATGGAAGGGTGGTGACCCTTGTATTGATTGATGGCAAGGTAGAGGGTATGGACACCACAAGAATTAAAAGTGGAGAGGTGGTTTATGGGTTGAAGGTAACTAGAATAATATTGGAAATGATATAGGTGGGCACTCCTATTATGGAGGAGTCGTAATGAGTAGAGGGTATAAGGGTGGTGGTAGGTTAAGTTGGTTTGTTTTCAATGGTAGTCTCAAAGGGGTTTTTGGTTGATGAAGAGGCTTGGGTATTCAATGGTTGTGTAGTAACTATGGAAATGGAGGTACTCCCCATGAGATGGGGGGCATGGCATAATGTGGATCTATGGATGGGGCCAAAGCCAAAACATGGTAAGATGTGGTTATAAGGTAATGTTGTAAAGCTATAGGATTATTGTCTAGGAAAGCAACAAAATATATGTCTCTTTGATGGACCTCCCAAGGGAAGGTAGGAATTTTAAAAGGGTGAAAGGAGTCTACTAGTTTGGAGGTATTGTCCATGGATGAAGAGGTAGAAGAGGTAGGTTGGCTTTGTGATAGATTTTGATCTGCAAGGTCTCTTCATTACTGGTGAGTGAGAACCATGTGAGAGAGGGGAGATAGAAATCACAACCAATGTCACTAATAAAACAAAGAGAAGATAATAAAATGATCAAATAAATCCAATAACACTCTAAGAGAGATGTTAATCCCTATAATTTTAATTAATCTCATTTTTGGCTTATGCCTAAAGAAGTTGGCTTGTAGAGTGGGTACTAAAGAGGAAGTCTATGGTTGGTTTCACATTGTGTTTAGGTACTCAAAAAGAATATATATTCAAATCAATACGTGGCTTGGTATTGGGGTCTACCCCCTCACTTTATACACTTGAACGATAAGGGTGTCAGGTGTTTAGCCAATATATATTGATATCCAGATAGTATACTCAACTAGAGAGCTGAGTTGGTCCTCCCCTTGGTAATGACCTTCAAGTAGGATCATCTAAAAAGGGTAAGGTTATTTCTAGGTAATGAAATCCTAGTTGCACCTTATCTCAATTTTGTTTAAAATTTAATTAATGAAAGTGGTTTGGCTTAGTGTGTGAAACAAAAAGTGAAGATACGATAGATTACTTTACCTTCAAGTTAAGCTATGTGAACTAAAATTTTAGGCAGTTGATGTGTGCACTCAATTTTAAGCCCAAAGGAAACTTTTGATTTCATTAATGAGAAAATAATAGAGAGAGAATGAAAGTAAACCCCAAGTAAAAGATGCTAGGATCCCACTAGGTGTGCCAGAATGTTTTAATGAATTTATTACTTATTATGAAAAGGAGGAATAGAAGAAACTAAGTATGGGTATGGTTGAAAAATTTGATTGATAATACATGTGTTGAATCAAAATATTGTGAATATCTCCTCTTTGGCTTGGGAGGATGACCTGTAGATAAAAAATCACTAAAGCAAATTTATTTGTTAGACAAATAGTTAAGTGGATTGCCTAGTGATAACTAGATCTTGAAATTGAGAGCTTCCTTAGGGGTTGTCAATCCACATGTATTAAACAATTAAGTTTATAAACACAAAATAAAGGTAATTGCATTAATAAATCAAAAGGAAATGAAATCAAATACAAGAGTGCTCACTAAGAAATATGCTATAAATGATTATATTAGTAATAAATTAATCAATACTAGTGATAGAGGGTTGGGTATGTTTTAAAAAATAAAAAATGGGTCTATGAATAAGCAAAAACATAGAAAATTAGGTCTAATTAAGTGTAGGTAGGTAAAATTAGCTTGTTATTTTTTGGTGCCATAGTGACCATTGGTGATTCAGGTGACCGTCGGTAGTTAACATCACCATTAGTGGTTAAGGTGACTAGCAATTAAGTAGACCATCGGTAGTTGAGTCAACCATTGATGGTTACTGTGTTTGGATCTAGGTTGATAAAAAAATCTAATGATGAGGTCCAAAATATGGATTCCAAGAGATGGGTAGGTCTTAGGTTTATTTTGAAATGTAAATAAAGTAAATAAATACTGAGAGTCAAGTATTTATCTTACCAAAAGTTGATTAGGTGAATGATTGAGGTGGTTGATCTATTGGTAGAATCTAGGTTGATTTTAGTAGAGTAACAGTCCCTGAAGGCTTGATAGAGAGGTAATAACAAGTTTACTCTCTGATATGATTTATAGATTTTAGGGTCGATGATGTAAATTGACTTGCAAGAAAGAAACTCCTAGATACACAAGATTTTGATGAAAATTATAGATGATTTTCACCTCCTAGCTCCTCTCTTCTTATAGGCATAAGAAAAAGGTGGAAGTGGAGGTTCAACTGGGTTTTCTAAAATTAACTTGTTCATGTAATGACTCATAATAAGATTTAGACAAGCTATAATTAAAAAATCAAAGCAGATGGTTTGCATTCTTTTGGTTAGGGAGGTGAACCCTGATCATCAATAATTAGGGTGACCATCGATGGTTACCCTAACCATTGATAGTCAAGTGCTAAGGGGAAAAGGGATAAAAGGTAAGGTTAATCCAATTAGGTTAAATTGATTGTATGATAGGCTCATCAAAGGTTGAAAGGAAAGATTGGTCTCGAGAGGTTCTCAAGGTAATCTAGGGATACTTCAACATTTAGAATTATGGTGTACACATTTTTGGTGTCTACAAAGACCATTGTTCTTTATCTATCTAAAGGGTGAGGGGAGGGAAGTTATATAGCCTATATATCTATCTGGTGAAACCTAATATACTCTATATATCTAGTTGGGCTTAGGGGAAGGATTAATATACTCTATCTAGCTCGGCCCTATATATCTATATGGGAAAATGATTTATTCAATAATTTAGTCTATTATATACATGATACGACCCCTCTATCTATATAAAATAGATATGGCACCCCTCTTTAATGGCCCATCTATCTATATATCCATATAATGGTATTAATCTAAAGTCATATAATGATATCTAAATAGTCTTTGGTATACGTTGCAGTGCAATAGGATATAGTCCCTTCATGCACACTTCATTCATAAATGTATCAATGAATTTATCCCTAAAAATCAGGCTCTAATGGTTACAGTCTGAGTTGTTTTATTAGAGTATGAAATTATCACCATTTCATGGTTGGACTTAAAATACACAAATGATTTAACTAGTAACAACCAAATATAACCTCAATTTATATACCATGTCAAATGTATAAATTTGGTACATATATTTGGAAGTGAATTCCAAATAATTATAGCCTATGGACTTTTAAGAATGAGATGAAATCCACACCTTATAATCAAAATCAAAGGAAATAAACATTGTTCGGATTCTTAGGACCCTATGAATGGGTATGAGAAGAGCATAATCTAATCTTATTTTGCAAAATATAAGAAGAAAACAATCAAATAAAAAATAAACACATAATTAAGGAAAAAATAAATCAAGTTTTTTAAGATCACTAAAATCCAATTGTGAGTTCTTTGATTAAGCACTAAAGGAAATGTGGGTTCATTCCTTTAAATAACAAATGAAATGTGAGTAAAATGAGCTTTATTTGGCAATAAATCCATTTCTTTGACTAGCGTAACTTGCAAGTAACAAGTTAAGATTTTGTATTTGTGGTTTATGACAAGTATGGGAAGTTGAAAATCCTTCTTTTTATCTTGTGTAAAAAATACACATCAAAACCCCTTTATTTAAAAGAATAATCCCATTGTTACGTAGTTAAATCCCACCATTTTGTAGATAAAAGAAATAGTGAATAAAAAATTGGAGATTCCACCAATTAATAGGGTGATATCATCATTAAATAGGGAATTCTCTCTAATTTTAAAAATTACAAGCAACATAAATTATTAACTTCATGATCCCATTATTTTCTAAAGAGATCCCATCATTTTGGTCATGATCTCATAGGTTTTTCCATTATTTTACCATTCAAATTTTTATTTAATGGTTGCATTTGCATTTTCAATACCTTTGATTTTCTCAAATGAGAGGTCAATTAGACACTTGAGTCAAAAATTATGGCCTCCAAAAAGTAGGTAGAAAACACTACATGGTGAATCCATCATTTTGTAGAGTGATTCAACCATTTTGGGCACAAATCTACCATTTATTTCATGATTTATATGTTTTTTTCATGATCCCATAATTTTTTCAATCTCAACATTTTCTTTATGATCCTAGTATTTTCATCCTGATCTAAAAAAAATCATCATGATCTTGGTGTTTTTGTAATCTCAATTTTTTCATCATAATCCTAACATTTTCATCATGACCTTAGTGATTTCATCATGATCCTAACATTTTCATCATGGTCCCAACATTTTTTAGAGTGAATCTACTATTTTGAAGATAAAATCTATCATTTTCCTAAATAACAAAGAAAACTAGAAAATATAATAAAAAATGATACCATCGATTAGCAGAGCAATACTACCAATTAAGAGAAACAAATCCACCAATATGTAGAGTGTTATTAGAAAAATGTATAAAACCTAAAAATGGGTTTTTTAGGAGACAATAAGTGAAACTATGCTAAAAATGAGCTAAATTCAAATTTATAATATGATGGAATGTTCTCAAGAAGATTATGGGGTGTGTTAGTCCCACTAGGCATGTCAAATGTTGATCATGAATACAATATAGGTTAGATCATTGTTAGTGATTCAAACCAAAATAAACTAAAAAACATGGCATCTCAATAATTATCCCTCAAATTAGACAAGGTCTAGGAGAATGCAAATAAATAGAAAGACATAAACCAAAGTCATACCTTTCTCATGGATTCATTTTCCAAACCAAGTTGTAAGCATGTTTGTGCTTAGATTATAGAGCTAGGAATATTTATCAATGTTTCTTGTTCATTTCAATGGTATCTCCCCTCATCTATGAGTGGTTTGATTTCTCAATGTGAATAATGTTGAACCTTTTACTTGATTTTTACATAGTAAGTTTACATTAAAAATCTTATTTTTTAATTATCAAATGGGCCTTGTATTTGTAGACTTATCAAATTGATTCCAAATTTTAGATCAAGATCAAGATAAGGGGATGGAATTCAGTCCAATTTGGATAATAAATTTCATTGATATTTTGGGTTTTAGTTTTTATTTATTAGACATGGCTTTCATTTTTACATTTATGCTGACAATTTTTTGCATTTATACTAATGATTGACATCTTTATATGTGATGTCATGATGATGTCACAATTTATATATCTACTAAATATTTTAATATAACATAATTATAAATTTATCCAATTTCTATGAATTTTTTACTTAGTTATTTGATTTAATTTTATAGGATGATTAATCCATATTAGCTTCCATGTGATTATGAAATATCAAAAATTTAATATCTACTCCAATTAATTTGACCAAAACATTACTTACAAAATATCAATTTGACTCATATTAAATTAGATTAAGTTTATAGTTCATCACAATGCATTGCCCCAATCAAGGATGCCCTAATATGTTTCAGAATATATAGACAGGTGTGTGGGCAAAACTAGGTGTTTTAGTGATTTCTCACTTGATTGACGTGTTATTTCAAATATTTGTTAATATAATCAACATGAAATTGATGATAATTGAGTTTCTAAACATTTCATTAACTTTTAATGAATATATTGTCTCATAGATACATTATCCATCTCTAGGTTATGTTTAGAATAATTTCCTAAGGCTAACCACTTATCAGTGCAATACAAGAATAATTGGTCAAAGGCTTCCTATGAATAAAATATATAATTTATGTATTTCTAATAAACTATGATGTATGTGAAAATAAAAATCAATATGTAGTGTTGTCTAATGGATTGAGTATTATGGTAACACCCCTCATACCATAGCTCAGGTATAACTATAGATTGCTTTGCACATAATGACAACTCGTATGAGTTTTAAAATATTTGGAACATAATATTTAAGAATAAATAAATAAAAATAAGTTAAAAACCATTGACAAAAAAATCAAAGAAAATAAAAATTCTAAAACCTAGAGGTTAAAGAGAAATTCTCTTTATTGTTTGGAAATCATAAATCCAATTAAAATGTTAGAATAAAAATCAATAAAGAAAGAAATGTTTGAAATAAAAATGTATGGCTTCACCATTACATTTTATCCTATTTTTGATAAAAACACATAAATTTATTGTGTAATTATATTTGTAAAACTAGAGTGTATCAGAATGTTAAATATGTACAATGATCAATCATTTTGATTTTGAAAATTGATATATGTGAAAATTTTCTATTATTGTAAAGTAATATGAATAAAATAAATTATCTCAAACCATAATTTACATTTATTTTTTCAAACATATTAAATTAAAAACTAGTAAAAGAGATGACTGTGCATGTTTAGGATCAAGAAAAAAATCAAGAACTCCTATGTAGGCCCACTGTAAGTGGACAATAGCACAATATGCTCTTGTATGTTGACTTTGGAATTATCCCAATTTACTTTGATCACTAACTAACAATAAAATATAGAAAGAATAATAATATATGATGATAAATTTGAAATAGAATCTTAGAATATTCTTAGACAAGACCACTATAAGTGGAAAACAATGTAGTTTACTTAAGTCTATTGACCATATAATTTTCCTAGTTAACAATGAAAAAAAACTAATTAATACACATTATACACTTGTATCTAGTAAGTAATCTGATATATCACATTTTTTATTATGCCATGAAATTTGTATGCTTTACTTCTCTTATCTTTGAAACCTTAAAGGCACATTGATAGCTTGAAAACCTATAAATAAAAGAGGGGATTGTAATTAGTTGCGTTGAGCTCAATAATTCCCTTTATGATTGATCTTTTCCTATATATCCAATAACCCAAGGAAGGAAATCAATCCATGTATTTCTCCCAACTATAATGATTATGAAATTATGCTCCTTGACTATGTGTATGTAGTTAGAATTATGGATTTGATACTTGATAATGATAACTCTTAATTTGATTTTGGATGTTCTTAACTTAGCTTATGACTAATCATTGTGAGTGATATTGAATTTGGATAAATTAGGGAATAATTTATCAGTGTGAAATAGTGTATAATATTTAAAATGGTGAATACTAAATGGGGCTAATGAATGACTTTTGATAATTATGTATAGGTGAACCTTTTGGTAATTTTCTTTATCTATAATTACGAAACATGAAGGAAGACCCAAAAGAATGATTTGAATTTTGGAAAGTATCCATTTTTTAGCATGGGATGTGACCAACCTAAGTGGATCAGAGTGTATTATCACTCATATTTGACTAGGGTGGACTTGTTCTGAAAGGTTAGGGACACCTATCCTAAGCTAGAAATAGTTTAAGGCTGGTTTTAAGCATCTTAAGTATTTGGTAATAAAAATTTTATGTAGTAGTGATGACAAACAAAGGTTCAAGACCACATATGAATAAAGTCTTATAAGAACAGAGAATAATATTTTTAAGTTGACACAAATCATTTGGTTCAATATGTGTCAAGAATTAGTATTATCAATTACCTATATCCATATTTATGTGTCTAAAGTGGGATGGTGGCTAAAAATTTATGGTATGGTATCAATTAATCCATGCATTCCCAAAGATTATTTAGAATAACAGGGGCCTATTTAAACCATTACAAATATTTTGAATGGATTACAGATAAACATTAATCATCTATAGAAGTTGTCAATGGTACTCCTTCCCTTATTCTGTGATATCCATATGGCACAAATAGAAGTTATCTATCAAAAATAGTCTAGTTTCATGGAACATTCAACCATTACAATCTATACCACCAAGATTTTATTAGCCACAATCCCAACTACAAGCCCAATCATAGCCTCAACCATAAGCACAATCATAACCTACAACCTCAATAGTAGAAGGGATGATAGCCAATTTCAAGGCACTTATTTCATAGTAAATTTCATATCCATCTAAGAGAACCCATATAATAACACCCTAGATAAGTGACCCATGGATGTAGGCCATCACATTAAATTAGTATCTTAGGCCTTTTAGAGGAACTCCATAATAAGTGTATAAGGCAATGATCTACAATTTCAAGAATGACATGTATGATGAAGAGAAGGATCAACAATTTTTATTTTGAAATGTTGTTAGAGTAAAGTCCCATATATTCTATTGGTCTAAATTCCTCCACCTCTAACATATATTATATTTTCCATGGTCACATAATAGAAGCAAGTGAAAAACATAATACAAGATATATTTTAGTAAAAGGCATCAGGTTTTGGTATAAATTCATAAGTGACCACCACCACATAAGAGTAAAGCAAAATAAAATAAAAATAATAAATTGTAGGCCAAAATACCCAATGGCACCTCTCTATCAAAATTAATGATAAAAAAATATAAGGTAAAATTTATTCCTTTCATCCCTCTAGTAAGAAAGCCCCACACACTAGGAGCTTCATGATCACACCCCATAGTAATTAAATGAATGGATAAATTTGTGGTTCCACAAGTCATAGTCAACAAATCCCAATAGGAGGTTCAAAATTAGGAGACTCATGATAATTCTTTCTAGAATAAAATTATAGTCCTATCAACTATGAGACCTAAGGCCACTAACCCTAAACACCAAATTATAACATCTACACATTATAGTCCTCCTACCATGCCTCAATCCCCTATAAAAATAGCCTTTCCATCTTCCCCAACTCTTTCACCATATTCCCCTACATATTATCAACCCCTCACCATCCTAGTCAACCTCACTTGTATGGAAAAATATATAAGTTGACTTCAGACACTATGAAGGAAAGATAAAGTGGCCAAAAAGAAGGCTTAAAAAGAGAAGGATAAATTGGTTGAATAAAAAACTAAGGATGATAAACAAGCTATGAATGATGAAACACAACATGATTATGAATCATAAAATAATTTTGAGGAGGGAAAAGTATCCAAAGAAGCCAAGGATAAATGGATTAAATACCTATGAATGTAGGAAGAAGAGAATAAAAATGCTAGAGTAAGAAGAAACAAAATTTGTAGCTGACAAAGAAATAAAGGGTAAAAAATTTTAGGAGAATGAAGAATCAAATAATAATAATAATGATTATGTTTTAAAACATACATAACTTATTCATGAAATTTTGTGCCAAGTTTAAACAACCTCAGGCTAAGGTATGCCAATTCATGACTTGTAATAATAGGGATAAAAAACAACATATTTTAAAAAAGGTTAAGCCCTTGCACAACCATCAATAACCTCCATGATCCATAATTAAACATAAGGGGGTTTATAAGATTAAATATCATAAATCTAGTAGGACACCAATAATTCATGTGGATGGATATCTAAGCTACAACTTCTCAACTCAACTTTCACCATGCCTCTAGCGCACATTCAAAAACATAAAATAACATATCCTATTTTATAAAGTCATATCACATTAATTATCATATATCATGAAGTCACCTTGGATGTTTCACAATTTATGTTGGAAAATAAAATAAAAGGTTCCACTATAATTGATACTTTCATTATGTACAAGGAAGTTAGGATCTAGTAGGATAATGACCAGCTAAGGTAGTAAAATTTGGAGCTACACAAACACATTGAGATTGCCACAAATATAATTGATGATACATATCTGACCTCAATACATTTCACCGCTCTCAATCACCAATCTCATCACCAAACTCACATAGGAGTGGGGAGTAACATAATGACTACACTAAATCAAGGCTTAGGCATGAAAGCTTTATAGTGAATTTGAAGTAATAAGTCAGATAATTTTCATATAAGTTTCTTGAATAAAAGGATTAGCTCTAGGTTCCCTATAAATAAATCACACCTAACTTGAAATAAGTAGATCAATCAAAATAAATCATGGAAATTCAAGCATTAGTAGTTTAAATAGAAAATGCTCTCCCAAAATTGTCATTATTGAGAGACAATGTTATCAAAACAATGAAAAAATGGGAGTTGAATATGTTTCACAACACATTCATAATGGTACAGATGTAACATTATGTGGAACTAATGGATTAAATTATAAAAGACATAGATAAAAACATTATGATGAACCAACCACTTATTACAACTATAAACAATGATTATATTCAAGAAATCATGCAAAGTCAAATGCATATTTGCATGTTAGTCAACATAATCATGGATGCACTAGCACATTAGATTAGTTTAAAACATGACTTTGGTAACCTTTTAACTTTGGTCAATGACATCAAATATGAACCAAAATATGTCCACTATATGAGCTCATCAAGCTACTACATAAAAATAAATTGACTCCTATAAAACCCCCTCAACATTAGTAAGATAGGGAACCTAAAAATAAATTGACATCAGTTAGTTGGTGACAAAATATTCACCCAACAAATAATACCATGAAATTATTGATGATGTTTTAAATTATGTTGTGAAATATTTTTTTGGTGATAGAATACTAATGTTGAGGGGGTTTTATAGGAGTAAGATAGGGGGTTTTAACTAACTGATGAGCAAAATAGGTCTCTTCAACCACAGCATAGGGAGATTGGTCATCCAGATGTGTGGGTTTACCACATCAAAAGGGGACAAATCTCTCCTCTCATCAAGGGGAGGTTTCTTTATAACTATGAGGAGGCTATATACTTACTATATATATATATATATATATATATATATGGGGTAGGATAACACCATCCATCTCTCTTTTTTTAGAGATGATGTTCACAAGCAAAGGAGAAATCTTGATGAAGACACTAAAGGCACTTCTCTAATTTTAGAAGTGGTCTGGCAGGAAATAGTCAGAGTTCTTTCAGGTAGGAAACAAGTAACTGGTAACAAAGGTGTAGTAACCAGTAGACTGAGGTTTAGCACAAAGTCTCCACATCGACTGCCCAAGAGTGAAATACAAAGGACAATGAGGGCACAATGTCATCCCAAGGTCCTTTACATAGGAACAAAAAATAGACAAAAACACTAAAGGAAATTGTAGATAGCACAAAATCTTCCCACAATTGGCTTCAGGACACCTTCCTGATTACTTCCACAAGTTTTGCTTATTTCATTAACTAGACAAGAATGCATTCATAAGATAGACATAAGAATAATCTCCTAAAATGACACAAGCTATAATAGCACAAATTCTGAAAGTAACTTGCTTTATCATTCAAACAAAGAAATATGATTAACAATCTGAGCTCAAAGTCTCAGTAATCACCTTTCAATTTTGGTAGAGTTTTACTTCTATAACAGAGAGATATCCCTTGCAAAAAGTAATAAAATACAATATATAGTAGCCAAAAAAGGCTTAGCACTTTGTTCCATGGAATGGCCTATGTTGCACTCAATTCCTTGAATGCATTTTTAGTTTTTTCAAGGGACCATACTAGAACAGGGCGGTTGCCTTAACTGTGGCGTGTCAATTCATCTCAAATATCTTCTCCTAGGCCTGAGTCATCTAGTCTGTCACCTGATATCTATGAATTTGTCCACTTTGCCTTTACTCCAAGGGAGACAAATAGGTTTCACCTTCAATATTTGTAGGCTCAAATATCTACTTTGTAGATTGTTCCACCTACTAGAATAACTCCTGCATAGATATTTTTGGTCTTTCCCTTTTTCTTGTTGTAATTTGAGCTCTCAGGCTATCTTTTCCCTTTTTTATTAGCCTTTCAGCTCCCTCTTCAGCTGGTCATTGAGTTTATTTTCAAGTTACATGCCACATTTAAAATTTAGTATATATTTCATTACCTTAAATTTGCTGTCCACAAGGACGTCATTAGCTGACTATTTCAATGGTTTGGTTGGCCTTCTCAGCTCCTTGGTTCAATAACTTTCTTGGTTCAATCACTTTATTAGTTCAATCACTTTATTGGTTTAATCACTTCCTTCCTTTGATCTTTGAATCAATGTTCCCTTCCCTCCATAAGGGCACCTGCCCTTATTTCACTACCCTTTGCAAGGGCACTTGTTCTTTCAGTTTTGAGGCACTCCTTTGAACTGACCGTGTTGAACCCTTGAACCTTTGAACCATTGAACCCTTTTTGGTTCAAGGTTCAATGGTTTAATAGTTCAATATTTTGTTCCACTCGTTCAATTGATTGCTTGAATAAATCCCTTTGAACCAACCACTTGTTGAACCTTTGAACTGTTAAACCCATTGAACCTTTGAACCATTTTGGTTTAAGGTTCAATGGTTCAATGTTTCAAGCCTTTTTCTTTTCGCTAAGTGTTTTGATCTCTTTGAACCAATTGAACCTATTGAACCTATTGAACCAATTTGGTTCAAGGTTCAATAGTTCAATGGTTCAATAGTTCATTCCTTTGTTCTTTGAAGCCTTCTTTTCTACTTAGTCTTTCGAAGCCATTGAACTTATTAAACTATTGACAAAGTGCTTAACTCTTTAAGCTTGCCGATGTCATTAAACCTTTGAACCCATAGAACCTTTGAACCTTTTGGAAGTGGGGTTTAATGGTTCAATGGTTCAATCCTTTGTCTGAAGCTTTGTGAAGAACATTTTTTGGTTGAACTAAGGCATTGAACCTATCTTGAAATTGCCTAAGTGTTGGAAAATTGTTCCTTTCCTACAGAGTTCGTAGAAATGAGTCTATAGAAACTAGTGCATAGAACCAATAAACAAACCTAAAAAGTTCATAGAAATGAGCCTACAGAGTCCATAGAAGTAAGCTTGCAGAGTCCATAGAAATAAGCCTATAGAGTCCATAGAAATAAGCCTGCAGAGTCTGTAGAAATTAGCCTACAGAGTTTGTTAGCTGAAAAAGCTTGAATAATGAAGAATTTGAATGCCCAAAATAATTTTTGAGGATGGAAGAGGAAATTTTGGCCTACAAGACCAAAATAGTTCATATGTTGTCCCAAAAATGAGTGACAAATTTTGGGAACAACAGCTGGCTCCAGTTGGGGAACTTCATTCCTTGAAATTTTGGAATAGCTGAGGGGAGTAGAAATTAGAATCTCTAGTGCCTTCAAGTATGCCATTGGGCTATGGAGTCATGCTACCCAAAAAATAAAGGTGCCAAAAATGAAAACAAAAATCACAAAATAGAACTAAAGACTATATAAATATACATATGTACAGGTAAATCTTATTTTATGCTTCGAGAATTGAAGTGTTTCAAATGCCACCCACTATGAGATAGTGAAAATGGCATTCCATCCTGATAAACTAGTAAGAAAACATATTCTCCCTAGAATCAGTGATGGGCAAATGGAACTCTCCATCAAATATCACATTTTTTGTGCATCCCTTTTGGTTCTCTCCTCTTGCCCCATGGCAAGGCATGGTCTCTAATCTAAAAACCATAAATCTTTGCTCTCTTGGTGAAGAGTTCCTTTTCTTGACTTTGGTGTGAAGTAGTATGGTCCATTACCATAGCTTGTTGCTTTTTTGGTTCAATCTAACACATGATTTGATTATCCCCATTAGATACCTAACAAAACATCAGCTCAACATCTCCTTTGGCGTGAAGGATTTTGACACCTTTGTCTTAAGCAGCCTTTAACCTGAGTAACAGAAATTCATACTCGACAATGTAGTTGTTGTTGTTAAACTATAAATCATATGAAGAAGGAAAGATATCTCCTTAAGGAGATATCAACATAGTCCTAGTGCCAGCACTATTAGAAGAGTTGCTACCATTAAATTCCAAGATCCAAACATCATCAAAATTTGATTTCTCCTTAGATTCTTCTTCATTTAGAGGGGGATATTATTCTACACTTGCACTATGCTCCACCAATCCTTTTGATATTCCATCTGAACTAATTTTTAGATGATCATTTTTAGAGGTTCCATTAGTTGCCACATGAACCTCCTCTGTGGACAAGAAGTAGTTACCCATGCCTGAAGACTCAAATAGAATTTGAGCTTCAAGCACTGATATTTTAGTGGCCACATATTTTGCTTCCTTCTTAGGAAGTAATCTCTACATAATGCCTTTGATTGGAATCCTCACTTTAGATAGGTCCATGCTCAATTTTCCACCAACATCCTTGTAGAGATTCCACCTAAGAAGGATGCCATATGATGCTGAGATGTTGGCCACCAAGACAGCCATCTTGATTCTCTTGTCTAGGAATATTGCAAATGCAAATTAGGCATCCTTGATTTGTCCCAGTAGTGGCACTTATTTGTTCTCCATGGAGAAATATCTCCCAAATGTCTTAGTTAGTGTGAGACTAAGGGATTCAAATACTTTGGCAGGCATGACATTGTCAGACACACCTGAGTCTATGATGCAATTATTTAGCTAATGTCCATTTATCATCAGGAAGACATAGAATGGTTCAGTCCTTCCAGGAAAAGTAGGAGGAGTAATGACAAGGTTATTTTGGGTGGATGTGGGAGTCACCTTTGGAATAGCTGGTCCTACAGGGATGATTTTATTCTTTACACATTCCACTAACCTATCCAACTACTCAGGGTTGGATTGCAGGAATTCAAATTTAGACATTTGAATTTTAGTTTTATTGACATGGTCAATTATGTCAAATGTTTGAAATGAACTAGGAACAAAGGATGGGAGTTCATCCTTTTGGTTTTTTGGAGGGGGAGGACTGGTCTATGGATTTAAAGTTGAAAGTGAAGGCATATTTGAGGTATTCACTTTTTTAACAGTCACTGGGTCCTTTGGTTGGAAGGGTAGAGTGGTTCCCTGCTTAGCAATTGAAATTGTAGGCTGAGTTTATTTCTCTATTCTTTCCTTATCAGCTTGTTAGGCTGACTAGTTATTGGATTAGGTGAAAATAACATATGATCCTTTAACTGCTTTACCTTCACTTCTGGGTTCATCCTGGTAATTTAGGAAACTAATGTTGGAGTTACCAGCTGATTATTCCTGGTCTATTGTAAAGAGATCAACATCGTTTTCTTGATCAAACTCAGGTTGGAAAGAAAAATCATGTTCTATTTCTAGATATCCAACTACTAAGTTGGTTGGTGTTACTTCAATGGTAAGTTTCCCCTGTGGGGGAGGTAGATGATTTGATTGCCCTTGACTTCTGGCAGCATTGCCTTGATATGACTGGTTCTAAAATGTCCTCCTTGGCATATCCCAATAAGGAGGAGAAAACATACCTTGGACCACTTATCTTT
Source organism: Torreya grandis (assembly GCA_037957365.1). NCBI lineage: Eukaryota > Viridiplantae > Streptophyta > Pinopsida > Cupressales > Taxaceae > Torreya > Torreya grandis. The sequence goes on along the minus strand of JARHVA010000504.1, from coordinate 5,205,444 downwards.
TCAAGGCTAGCAGTTCATTTCTCAACTTTTAAACTATTTGATCAGTGGTGCCTATAGATGAATTATCAGAAGATGAATAAGATTTGCCTCTGTTAGGATCTCTTCTTATCTTCCCTACCAAGATGAGATCATATTCCACCTTAGTGGCCAAATCTTGAGCAGCAGCAAGGTCTATGTGGCTAGCCCATCTCAGTAGAAAACTTACTTTAGGCAATTGTAAATTGATGAAGAAACATTTAAGGTTCTCAGGTGTTAGCTGAGCAATCACAAGAATCCTATTCCTCAACTTGTCAAATTTGGCAATGAAGTCCCTCATAGGTTCATGAGGTTATTTATTTATCTGTGTGAGTTGGGCCAATAGGGCATGTGCATCTTTTATAGGCTTGAACCTTGCTTCAAACTTAGCTTTGAGGGTGTTCTAGTCAGTCACAGTCTGGGCCTGTAGATGGTAAAACTAGTTTGCAATAGCACCTTTTAAAGTTTCTATGAACAGCCTGACTGCTACGTCCTCATACTCCATGCCTATCACACCATAGGCTATGTTGAAGGCTACAATATGTTCATCAGGATGAACTCTCCCATCACTAAAGAATTTGGGGAAATTATTCCTTGAATTGCATGGAAGCTCATGTAGGGGTGGAGGTAAATTAAGTGGACTAAAAGAGTTACCCCAGGGGCCTTGAACTACCATGATTTGATTATGGAATGTGGGGATAACAAATATGGGTGGAGTATGTATAGGCAAAGCTCTACTAGTAGAGGAAAAAGAAGCTCTACCTTGTATTGGTGACCTGGTGTTGGTAGGAGGAAGACTCCTAGTTTGTTGAAGGTGAGGTTGTGGAGGAAACAAATCAAAATTGCTTTGCTGCACTAACTCAAAAATAGGGTCAACAACACCTTGAGATTTTTGGCTTCTTGTATCGCATGGAGTTACCAGATTGTAGAATAAAAATGGAAAAGAATTGGCCCTGCTTCAGCTTAGAGCTTGAGGCTTCAAAATGCACATTCTTCCCTAGCAGAATAAATGGATAAGGATATAATGATAATGGGTATGACAGGCCAGAGTCACCAGAGTATATAATGGATAAGGATAGGAACTGCTTGTTTGAATCCCTAGCAGAGTCACCAAAAACTGTTGGGTGAATATTTTGTCACTAGCTAACTAATGAGCAAAATAAGTCTCTTCAACCACAACATAGGGATATTGGTCATCCAGATGTGTAGGTTTACCACATCAAAAGGGGACAAATCCCTCCTCTCATCAAGGGGAGGTTCCCTTATAACTATGAGGAGGCTATATATATATATATATATATATAAGCAAAAAATAACACGCAGGGGTAGGATAACACCATCCATATCTCTTTTTTTAGAGATGATGTTCACAAGCAAAGGAGAAATCCTGGTGAAGACATTAATGGCACTTCTCTTTTTTTAGAAGTGGTCTGGCAGGAAACAACAAGAGTTCTTTCAAGTAGGAAACAAGTAACTGGTAACAAGGGCGTAGTAACCAGTAGACTGAGGTGTAGTGTAAAGTCTCCACCTTGACTATCAAAGAGTGAAATTCAAAGGACAATGAGGTCACAGAGTCATCCCAAGGTCCTTTACATAGGAACAAAAAATAGACAAACACACTAAAGGCAATTGTAGATAGCACAAAGTCTTCCCACAATTGGCTTCAGGACACCTTCCTGATTACTTCCACAAGTTTTATTCATTTCATTAACTAGACAAGAATGCATTTAGAAGATAGACATAAGAACAATCTCCTAAAATGACACAAGCTATAATAGCACAAAGTTTGAGAGTAACTTGCTTTCTCATTCAAACAAAGAAATATGATTAACAATCTGAGCTCAAAGTCTCAGAAATTGCCTTTCAATTTTGGTAGAGTTTTGCTTCTATAACAGAGAGATCTCCCTTGCACAAAGTAAGAGAATACAATATATAGTAGCCAAGAAAGTCTTGGTGCTTTATTCCATGGAATGGCCTATGTTGCATTCAATGCCTTGAATGCATTTTTTAGTTTTGTCAAGGGACCATACTGGAACAGGGTAGTTGCCTTAACTGTGGTGTGTCAATTCATCTCAAATATCTTCTCTTGGGCCTAAGTCATCTAGTCTATCACCTGATATTTGCACAACTATCCACTTTGCTTTTACTCCAAGGGAGACAAATAGGCTATGCCTTTAATGTTTGTAGGCTCAAATATCTACTTTGTGGATTGTTCCAACTACTGGAATAACTCTTGTATAGATATTTCTAGTCTTTCCCTTTTTCCTATTGTAATTTGAGCTCCTGAGCTATCTTTTCCCTTTTCTATTGGCCTTTCAGCTCCCTCTTCAGCTGGTCACTGAGTTTATTTTCAGGTTCTGTGCCACATTTGAAATTTAGTAGATATTTCATTACCTTAAATTTGGCATCCACGGGGACATCATTGGTTGATTATTTCAATGGTTCGAGTGGCCTTCTCAGCTCCTTGGTTCAATCACTTTCTTGGTTTGATCACTTTATTGGTTCAATCACTTTATTTGTTCAATCACTTTATTGGTTCAATTGCTTCTTTCCTTTAATCTTTGAATTAATGTTCCCTTCCCTCCACAAGGGCACCTACCCTTAGTTCACTGCCCTTTGCAAGGGCACTTATTCTTTTAGCTTTGGGGCACTCCTTTGAATCAACCACATTGAACCCTTGAAGCTTTGAACCATTGAACCCTTTTTGGTTCAAGGTTCAATAGTTCAATAGTTTAATATTTTGTTCCACTTGTTCAATTGACCGCTTAAACCAATCCCTTTGAACCAACCGTTCATTGAACCTCTGAACCATTAAACCCATTGAACCTTTGAACCATTTTGGTTCAAGGTTTAATAGTTCAATGGTTCAAGCCTTCTTCTTTTCACTAAGTGTTTTGATCTCTTCAAACTGATTAAACATGTTGAACCC
>JARHVA010000504.1:5120000-5200000 GCA_037957365.1 Torreya grandis | reverse complement strand
GGAATGAATTAAAAAATGTCGCATTTGTGGCTCTGCAAATAGAAGTCGAGCTAGGGCAACCGTGCCCTAGCTTGTTCGGGCCATGGCTAGGAGTGTACAGGAGAAGAGTGGGGGGTAGAGTGCATGGGGAAGGTACTAAGGCATCCAACAATCAAGACAGACCAAGGAGGGCATGGTTATGACTCAGCAAGGTCCTTCAAATACTATGCCTAGTAGGAGTTTTAGTGAAGCAGTGGGCTTGAACAGGATAGGGCAACAAGTTAAAACACTTGGAAATGAGTTTTCTTCCCAGACTACAGGTGCTATGGATTGGAGCTTGCCTAGGGGATCTCGTATCATGAAGATTAATGATTTCCTAGAGTGGTACAAGGAGTGACCCAAATTGATAATCCCCTTAGATATGATTTCTGAGGATGTGGAATATTATTCTAAGCACTCACTGTATTGCAAGTTTTTGGGATTGAGAGTCTCCCTTCAATTTATAGAGAGTTGGGCCAGGAGAGTGTGGGAACCAGAGGGAGAAATGGAGGCCACATTATTGGCAAATAATTACTTCATGGTGATGTTTCTATGCTTGGCTGATCAAAATAGGGTTTTTGAAGGGGGCCCTTATTTTTACAATTAGGTTGGACTTTTTGTCAAACCATGGCATGCAGGTTTTAATCCTTCTGAGGAACTACCAAATCAGGTTTCAATGTGGGTTAGGCTACCCAAATTTCCTATTGAATGTTATCGATAAGATGTTCTCTAGATGTTAGCTTCAACGCTTGGAAGGCTGGTGGGGTATTCAACACAGACTTTAGGTAAGAAAGTTATGACTTTTGCTTGTATTTACATAGAAATTGATTTGAGTAAACCACTCCCTAATGTGGTGGAGATGAGTGTAGGCCCATATTCCTAGGTGCAATAACTAGACTATGAGACCCTTCCCTTTAGGTGTCACCAATGCCATGAATATGGACACCTGGTGCATAAATGCCCAAAGACTAAGCTAGTGGAATAACAACCTCAACCACCACCTTATAGCACTCCAAGCGTTGATAAAGGGAAGAAGTCTAGGATTGGTGAGGGCAAGGATGATGAAGGTTTTATTCAGGTGAAAGCTTGAAACCATAACAGAGGCCAGAAGAGAACCCTTATGGAGTGATAGGACGAAGATTCCTTTAACAAGTTTGAAGTCTTGGATGAATTGGGACAGCAAGAAGTAAACACGAGATTATTGAGTGTGGAGCAGCTTGTGGGAGGATATAGACTGGAGATTAATTTAGCCAATCTTCATTCAATTCTCCAAGAGGAGTCAGCCTTACCCATGGTCTTGGAGGGGTAGACAGGGGAATAGATGGTGGTGGAGACAATTGGTGATATGGGATAGAATGTAGAGGACGTGGACCTTCCAACAAGGACTGTAGTTATAGAAGTAGATAAGCGAGGTAAATCTTCTCCTCACTTGGGCATTCTTCAAAAGGAGGGGAAGAAGGGGATGTCAAAAAAAAGTGTTAAACTAGGGCATAAGAAGGACATAGATAAAATTAAGATGATTGGGGAAACCTTGGTAGAGTCAGGTTCTGTTAAGACCTTAGACTCCCACTTTTTAACTCCTCCAAAATGATCACTATTTTGTGGAATGTAAGGGGCTTGAATAGCAGCCCTAGACAAAAGCCTATTTGAGAACTAGTTAGATGTCAAGTACCTAATGTTTTTTTTCTTCAAGAGATGAAGGTTTCAATGGATGATATGAGGAATATCGCACCTAAGTTATGGAGGCATGGTTTATGTCAGCGCATTGGAGCTCAAGGGTCTTCAAGGGGTGTGGCATGTTTCTAGAATCCATGAAAGATCCAACTAGTGTCCTATATTTCTTTTAAGTCCTCTTTATCCATGGTGGCCTCATGTACTGAGTCAAGTGAATCAATCATTTTTTCCAATATCTATGCTCCTACAGATTTCCAAGGTAAACTTCTTGTTTGGAAAAATATCCACTTAGTTCATCGATTATTTCCTTACCTGCCTTGGATTATTGGTGGAGACTTCAATGCTATTATAGATTTAACAGATAAAAGAGGATGTAATGCAAGGCTGGAACCATCTTCTATATTGCTTTGGGATAATATTGTGGCACTCAATCTAGTGGATATTAAGCTCGATAATGGATGCTTTACTTGGAATAACAGAAGGATGGGGGATAGATGCATTGATGAGCACATAGATCAATGCATGACCTCTTATTATTGGGTGGGGGGATTGTGGTCTTCTAGCATGGAGATACTTGATTGGAGAGGTTCGATCCATTGGCCCATAAAATTGATAATTTCTTTAGCCCGTATGCCTCAAAAGCCGCCGTTCAAGTTTCAGCTCATGTGGTTCAGGGACCTGGACCTATTTGGATGTGTGGCAGATTGGTGGAGGATAGGCAGGCCTGCTATGGGAACAACAATGTATACTTTTGCTAAGCTACTCTAATTCATCAAGTACCAGCTTAAAAGGTGGAATTGACAAAATTTTGGGAACATCTTCCAAGGGAAAAATGAGGCTGAAAGGGAGTTGAACGACATTACCAGATTCATTAGGGAGGATGGGATGAATGATTTTTTGATGAGGGAGGAAGCCAAGGCTTTAAAATCATTGGAGAAATGGGAGCTAAGAGAGGAAATATTTTGGAAATAAAAGGCCCAGAGTGAATGGCTTTAAGAGGGGGATAAGAATACTTCCTTCTTTTTCAATTCAGTTCGAGCCAGATAACATGGTAATGTGATAACTTCTTTGGTGATGGACAATAAGGAGACTGTCTCTTCTATGTAGGGTATCTTTAATGAAACAGTGCAATATTTTACTTCTCTATTTAAGGAGGAAGCACAGGGGGACTTGGCTATTGAGGATCAGGTCCTTTCTTGCATTCCTTTTTTGGTGACCATGGATATGAAAGTGCATCTGATGAGGGATGTATCCTTGGACAAGTTAAAGAGGATTGTTTTCATGATGCCGAAAGGAAAGGCACCTGGCCCAGATGGTTTCTTGATTGAGTTCTTCTAGGAATTTTGGGAAATTATCAAATTAGGCCTACTGGCAATTGTTCAAGAATCTCAGAGGAACAAGAAAATGCTTTGGGCTCTGAACTCTACCTTCCTGGCTCTCATTCCCAAGGGAGAGGGAGCTAATCGGCTGAGTCTTTTTTAGCCCATTTCCCTCTACAATGTCACTTATAAAATTATATCTAAGCTGATTGTTGAGAGGTTAAAAAAGTGGTTGCTAGTGCTTATTTCTGAGGAGCAAGGTGGCTTTGTGGAGGGCCAATAGATTTTGGATGGGGTGGTGGTGGCTACTGAGACTATCCACTCTATGACCTAGTCTAATGATAAGGCAATGTTTATCAAGCTGGACATGTTTAAGGCCTATGATAGAGTTCAGTGGGCCTTCCTCTAAAAGGTCTTGGGTGCCTTTGGTTTTGAGGAGGATTGGATATGGTGGGTTATGAGTTGTGTGAACTTGACCTCCTTTTCAATTCTGATCAATGGTGTGCACTCTAATCTCTTTGGGGCTTTTTGTGGTCTGTGGCAAGGTGACCCTCTCTCTCCCTACTTGTTTCTTCTATTGGCAGAAGGCTTGGATCAGTTAATCATAAGGAATGTGGATGATGGCATTATTTAAGGCTAGCATTAGGGTGGGGGCCTTCCTGTATAATCTCACCTCTAGTTTGTGGATGATGCGGCATTGATGGGCATGGCTACTATTAGGGAGGTGTCTAACATTCACAAAAGCTTGGATGTTTACCTTCCTGCCTCAAGATAGGTAATTAATGAGGGAAAGTATTCAATTTTTTTATTTAACACCCCACCTTCCATACAATGAAGAGTGGCTCATATCCTTAGGTTCCAAATTGGGAGTCTCCCATTGATATATCTTGGGATTCCAATCTATGCTAGTTGGCAATCTAAGGAGTCATGGATGGCAATTCTAGACAAGTTCTGAGGCAAAGTGAATCATTAGACCCATCACTGATTATCCTTTGTTGGTCAAGTATAACTAATTCAATCAGTGGTGTAGGCTCTTCCTATCTATAGGTGCATGATCCAGGTGGCACCGATGAGCTTTGTTAAGGAATTGGATTCCTTAACAAGATAGTTTTTGTGGGCTGGTAATTTATCTTCAACCAAGTGGAACCTAATTAAGTGGGAGGCGATCTATAGCCCAATGAGGTTTAGTGGTCTTAGATTATGGCAATCTGTGCTATCTAGTATCACTTTGGCAGCCAAGCTATACTAGCATTGGTGTGTGGAATAGGAGTAGGTGTGGGCTAGAGTCTTATCCCATAAGTACTTCTTTGGGATCCCCTAAAAGGATATCCCACGGTATGACTTGACAGACAAAGACTCAGTGATTTGGGATACTCTCAAGAAAGGAGTAACATTGATTAAGAGGGGTCTATTTTGGATTTGCAAGAGTGGGGTTGAGGCTCAGTTCTGCCATGACTCCTAGGATGGTTACCCTCCCATAATTGCCTAATATCCTCAACTAAGTATTCTATCCCAGAGGTTTGGCAAAGATTGATGGATCAATGTGTGTGATTATAAATCCCTTTCCCTTTAGGGGTAGGTGATGAATGCTAAATGGAAGACCCTAGAGGAGTGGCTGATTCTTGGTTTGGAGGCAGAGTGTGCGGAGTTGCATTATATTCTGTCTTGTCACAGCTGTAATGCACTTATGGATAGTGATGTGTTAGCTTGGTCTCCAAATCCCAAGGGGAAGTACACTATGTCTTATGGTTATCAGGAGCTGATTTCTCACTAATATGAGAGTAGGGAGGAAGTTCAATGGTGGAAAAAAGTTTGGAATGGATTCTCTTGGCTGAAGTGTAACTATTTTATTTGGACTTTAGTCTAGAATAGATGTTTGACTTGGGATAATATTTGGAAGAGGGGCTTTGTTGGCCCTTCGAGGTGTGTTCTTTGCAATAGTGAGGAGGAAGACACCTCTCACCTATTCTTTTTCTCCTCTTTCACTCTTCATTTATGGCATTTATGGTGGGATGTGTGGAGGTGCCAATGCATTCACATAATTTTCCTAGTAGATTTTTGGGCTAGAGTGGGCCATCCACCCTCTCCGACCCCCTTCTTGCAGGATGCATGGTATGTTGGTCCTATTTTTTTGCTTTGGAAAGTATGGCTAGAAAGGAATCATAGGATTTTTTTGGATGAAAAAATGGAGATTTAGCAGGTCTAGAATAGAATTAAAGGAATGATCTAGGAATCTATTGAAGCAAAGAGTGAGGTTACTTTGCCATTGAAGAGAGGGGACGCTGAGATGGTGGAGAGGTTTGGCATACAGGGGTTATCTCCAGTTTTAGCATGTGTCAAGAGAGGTATACGAGGGAAGTAGAAAGTTCAACAGTTGGGTAAATGGCTGCCCCCACCCGCTGGTCTTTTGAAAATCAATACAGATGGATCTTCCAAGGGCAATCCAGGGTCAACTGCGATTGGTGGGATTGGTAGGGATTCTTTTGGATCAGTGATTTTTATTTTCTCGACATATTAGGGAGTTCAGACTGTTAATAAGATGGAAGGTTTGGCTATCCTTTATTCCCTAAGGTGAGCTTATGCTTTAGGGTGGAGGAGGGTGATCTGTGAAGTGGACTCTCAAGTCCTAATTAATTTGATCCTGGAGAGGAAAATTTTAGAGATGAGATGGCAATTGGCCATGATAGTGCAGCAGATATTGTAGGTTAGTTCCTTAATTGATTTAATATCTTTTACCCATATTCCAAGGGAATGGAATAGGGTGGCTTATTGCTTGGCAAAATGGGCATCAGAAGGTGGAGATGACCGTAAGGTGGACGAGTGGGAGTAGTTATCCTGTGATTTATGCCAGGTAATGGAGTCCATTCTTGTTGAAGATGTCAGTGGAGTTGAGGTGTGAGGCTATTGTTATTGGTTTTCTGGTCTTTGGTTCATGTTGGTGGTATTTTAATTTGCTATTTTAAGTTGTAATAAAGTTTTTACCCCCTTTTTATTATTAAAAAAATTAGATTTTTTATAAAAAATATGAATTGTGTTGACTATATGATAAGTACATTAATGTTAGGTGTAGTCACTTCCATCTATATAACATTCAAGTGTCTACAAACATTGTCACTAAAATAATATCATTAATTACAATCACATAATAAGATATGGAAAACATTGTAATACTTTTCAAGTGGACTAGTTCTCAAGTGGAATATCAAGATTGATTGTGCTAGTGAGAAATGTAATTTGGGGCTAAATTTGACCCCAATCTTGTCATTAATGGAATTAATATAATTATTAGATCCATTAAAAATTGTATTTTGCACCAATTTGAGCCTTGTAAACCTAATTAGGAGTATAAAATGTGATTTGGGGCTCAAAAAGCCTTTATTTCATCACTATTTAAACTAATCACTCAATTGATTCAATGACAAACACACTTTGGGATAATTTAGCCCTGTGAATTTAATTTGGAGTATACAATGAGATTTGGAGCTCATTTGGTCCCAATTTTTTACTAATTAAACCAATCACTCAAATATTTCAATCATATACATAATTTGGGCTAATTTGAGCCACATGAGCCTCATTAGGAGCATATAATGTGATTTACAGCTCAACTATCCCCAATTTTATCTCTAATTGAGCCAATCACTCGATTACTTCAATCATGGATGCACTTTAGGCCAATTTGAACCCCTTGAACCTAATTAGGAGTATACTTTGTGATTTAGGGCTCAATTTGAATAAATTTTGTTTTGATTGAACTAATCATGCAAAAATTTCAGTCACAAATGCAATTTGGGCCAATTTAGACCCCACAAACATAATTGGGATATAATAAATGATTTGGGGTTTAATTTCAACTAAATTTCATTACTAATTAAAGTAATTTTTTATTGGCTCAATCAAGGATAAAATTTGAGTCAATTTTAACCTCCTAAACCTAACTAGGAGTATATAATGTGATTTTGGGCTCAATTCACCCAATTTTCATCATTGATTGAACCAATCATTTAATTAGTTCAAGTATAAATTAAATTTTGTAAATTTGTATCCCTTAAAATTAATTAGGAATATATGATGTAATTTGGGGATCCATTCATTCCAATTTCATCAACAATAAAATTAATTACTTAATATTTTTAATGACAATTGCACTTTGGGCCAATTTAATCCTCATGAAACTAATTAGAAAAGTAGGATGTGATTTTGGACTCAATTCACTTGAATTTCATCATTGATTGAAATAATCATTTAATTGGTTTGATTTTATATGCTTAGGTCCAATTTGAGTTATATGAAATTAAATGTAATTATATAATGAAATTTTGGGGTGGGTCACTCTTTGAACCAATTACTAACTGATAATGGATATATTTTATGAAAATTTGAGCCTTATGAACCAAATTTTAATATACTATGTGATTTGGGTCTCAATTCACCATAATTTAATCTCTAATTGAACCAATCACTCAATTTATTCAATCACTAATTTACTTTAAGCCAATTTAGGCCCCCTAAACTTGATTGGGAATATATGATATGATTTGGGCCTAAAATGGCCTGAATTCTATAAGTGATTGAACCAATCACTTGATTGGTGTGATTTGGGATGATTTGAGACCTTTTATTGTAATTGAGAATATACAGTGTGATTTAAGGCTCATTTGACCATAATTTCATCACTAATTAATCCAATCACTTGATTAATTAACTTTTTCAATGAATTTTGGGATTTTTTTAGCCGCTAAACCTAATTGGGAACATATTTGGGGCTTAATTGGCCCCAATTTCATCATGGATTGAACCAATATCTAAATTGATTCACTCATGTACTTTGGGCCAATTTGAGTTGTATGAACCTAGTTGATAATATATAATATGATTTGATGTTTAATTTTCACTAATTTCATAATTGATTGAACCAACCATTTGATTATTTCAATATCATATGCACTTTGGGTTAATGATTTGAGCCTCATAACATAATTTTGAGTATATAATGCATTTTAGAACTCAAATGGCCCCAATTCCATCCCTAATTGAATCAATCACTCAATTAGTTCAATCATAGATGTATTTTGGGCCAATTAGATCTTTGTGAACATAATTGGGATCATATGATTAAATTTAGGGTTTAATTCCTCCCAATTTCATCACTCATTTAAGAAATCACTCAATTGGTTCAATAATAAATATAATTTTGCCTATTTTTAAACCTCGTGAAACTAATTTCTACTATACAATATGATTTTGGGCTCATATGACCCTAATTTTGTCACTAATTAAACCAATCACTCAATTGGTTTAATCATAGATGTAATTTTATCTAATTCAATGCTCTTAAACCTTATTGGGAGTATCTTCTATGATTTAGGGCTTAATTGGTGGTAATCTCATCACTGATAAAGTGAGTCACTTGATTGGTGTAATCATGGATGTAATTTGGCTTAATGTGACCCATTTAAATCTGATTTGGAGGTTTTTTACTAATTTTGGATTAATGTGATGGAAATAATGTAAGACTATATATTTTTTAAATTGTTTAAAATATATATTTAATACTCTAATCTAAATTTAGTAATGAAAGGATTGATATTTCAATTAGATTACCCAGGAAAATAGAAGAAATATACTCAAATTATTATGATATTATGTTTCTGATTGTGTTTATCATTATTTATAAAAATAATCTATGTTTGCTTTGTAATCAGTCAGATCAAGAAATAATAGATAAAAGCTTACTTGGATGTTGCTAGTAAAATTGAGACCTTATGGTAATTGGTATTATCCAAGCTCTATTGGCATTGTCCATGTTTACTATGTAGGTATTTAATTCCTTTCGCTTGTATTCCTACACTTTTATATGCTTCTTGAGTGTACATTGACTTTGATCATGTGTGTTGATCCTTGTTTCCTTTTTATTTCATTTCAAACACTAATCACACTTTCTACCACAAGATGACCCTTCAAAAATGGGATAGAATATTAGTTTAGATATCCCCAAAAAAATTTATAAGTTGATAAGTTTTTATTATGTTTCAATACTCTACACATGTCAAATAACATAAATAAGGGTTTATCATATGTGTGTGCAATAAAGTGATAAGTCTATAACACAATGTAATTTTTGGCTTACAACACTTAACACTATACAAATTTGACTTGCATGTGCATTGAAATTTGGCTCTAGGGATTATTTATTTTATGGATATTCAAATATGTAAAGCTTTTTTTAATGTCTAAAGAGAATGATAATTTATTTATCAATGTGATTTCTAAGTAGTGAAAAAATGAGTCTAACCTTAGGATTGATTTTGTATTTATATCTCTAACTCTTTTATATTTCCAGTTATGACCAAACCATAGAACATTTTTAATCCAACTTAATAGATATTTCCAAATTTTAAAAATAGACTTTAAGGTTCATGGATATTTTTGAAAGAAGGTAAACACATGTGGTAACTACAACAACCTAACTATTGTTGGTATTGTACTAAGAGTGAAAATCAGTGATCTAAAATATAGAAAATGTATACTTAGTAATCTAGAATGTTCTTGCATAGATTATGATTATCTTGAATATGTTTATATGTTAAATTTAGTTTCCAATTATTAGGTGGGTAGATAGATAAGGAAAAGTGTGCATAAATAAAGTTTTCCCCTTAAAGAGGCTCATGATTCTTTGTAATGGGATTATATAATTTTAATGTTATTATTCTATTTCTATTTAGTACATATAGGTTATTTTTATAGTTTTATATTAATTTTTATGCACACATGTTCCTAACATATTATATCAAATCTCTTTTTTGTTCAAGTGAGAATTTTTTTGGAGATATTGCAGAAAATTATTTTTCTATAAAAACATGACTATCTTGCAGAAATTAAATATACTCATACATGTGTCTAATTTGTGTTTTTATTCTATGGCTAGAAATAGGACTTCAAAACATTTCAAAAAAATGGTCACAATAAAGATTCTAAGTATAATAAAGGGGGACATGGTGATCTAAATTTTACCTTAAAAAACTAATTTTTGATGAATGTTTTATGTACAACCCTAAAAAATCATATAATTTATTCTAAGAGAGAAAATTCTGTGTCATTTTGTAAAATTGAAAGGAAAAATTCATATCTATTTTTCTACATCATTTTATTTTTATATATGTGGTAGAAGTGACCAAAAAAATTGAAACCCTAGTTTCAATGGCATTTTATTAGTATTTTATAGATCAATAAGATAAATGGAATAAGTAAATTGAGGTCATTAACAATTCATGGCATAGATTAAATGATGTTCTTGATATAATTTAATCTTTAGTTCCTTATAGTAATAGAATATGTAAAGGAAATAGATGCATGGATTGATTTGGAGGATAATTTCAAGTAATGGAATGAGTAAGTTTATCTTCTCTTACATGTGTAAAAATAATATGGAAAGTAAATAGATGCATGGATAAATTTGAAGGATAACTATATTTCATGGTATGAGGATTTATTTGAGATTCTATTTAAAAACTATCCCTTATATGATAAATTTTTATCTTACCTTGGATGATTCACATCTATCAAAAGAGATCCTTCCAATTGTTATGAATGATTTTCCACCAATGTTCTCTTAAATGTAAATTTTTATCACATATTTATAATTAATACTATTTTATCACATATTTACAATTGATATTATTTTACTAGTTAATCCATATATAGATATATATGTTACCTTTGAACATCAACCTCAATTTATAGTGATGGAATTTATTATGGTCATCATAATGCTTTTGTACATGATTATGTCCAAGCATAGAGAGAAGAAGAAAAATAAAAATAGGATGCATGGACTAGATTCTAATATAAGTATTTATTGGCTTATAATATAATTATTGCCAAAGATCAAACAATTAATGTTGAAAACAAGTTATGAAAATGTTTTAAGGAACAATGTTACCTTGAAAGGTGAACAAACCATAAAATATGAGATAAGAATTTGATAAGAAGGAAAATCATTAAATGGATAAAAACCTCAAAAATATTATTATAATCCTTACAACATGAATCTCAAAGTACATAGTAAATATAAATTAGGAGAGAAGGATAATAATGACCTTCAACCAAAAAATCATCACAAGAATGCAAGAACAAGTCAAGAAGAGCCTACATTGCATTGTGTTAAGAAGAATGAAAGAGGAGAGATCTTTAAAAACAACAAGAATATAAAAATAAGTTACATGAGTAAGCTTCATGTGTGTACCAAGTTTTATAATCTTATTACAAGTGAGGGGAACATGTGATGACATGTGGGGGGAGGAGTTACTTGTGCAAGTAACTCCCAAATATAACAAGTAGACAAGAGAAGTGAGATCCATCTCATAAATATATGATAATTTAATATATAAATATAATATTTATGCATATATAAATAATACTTGGGATAAATCTAAACTATCATAAAGGACCCAAATGAGATTAATTCTCCAACTCTCCCTATTAAGTTTGATTTGGGGTTACAAAAATGGATAAAACATTTTACAAATAAGGAAGAGAGTTTAAATTACATGATACTCCCCCTTAATATAAACTTCCTTTAATATTAATTACAATATATTGATATAATAAAGAATTAAATGTGTCAAAAGAATAAAAGTGTGATAATATAAAATCTTCAAAAAACCTCTTCAGATAACATGGTCAATCTGCATGGAACAAAGACCAATAAGAAGAGAAATTATCCACTAAACCTACAATACAAACAAGCTAACACCAAGATTTCAAGTTAAATAACCAATATACCATAAAAATAATATCTACATGTGTAATGTCATAAAAATAGATGTATAATAAGGTAAATTAAGCTAAAGATAACTTTCATCATAAAGTGTGAAATCCTTCATAAAAGAAGTTAGTCAAAATAATCAAAGTGTATTTCATTTGCAACAAAAAGTAAGGAATGCATAAAAGAGTTTGAATTTATAAAAATGCAAATAAATAAGATATGTTGATTATAAAATATATTTAACATGAATCAATAGAATAATTATTTCAATAAGACATATCAAAGTCTCCAAAAGAAGCATTGTTTTTAGGATTCCAAATTGATTTTATCTTAGAATGAGGTGTCTTAGTAGTTTTTCAAAAATATAAAATGTCATGCATAGATTTACTATAATATTTTCATGGATATAATTTTTAATATTTAGAAATATTACGTACATTTTTTTCATAATGTGCACAATATTTATCTTTTTTAACCAAAGCATGAACATTCTAAGTATTATAATCAAAATAAGTTGTATTATAAGTCCTTCGATGTAAAAGAGAATATGACTTAAAATTTTCATTATAAGCATTTGAATCATGAAAACCAAGACTTTTGGAATTTTTATTAGAATGAAGAAAAAGAGGTTCAATAATGTCATCTTCACACTTACCAAGCCCACGACCTGAATATCCCATAGAGTTCATAATGCATAAATCAAGGTTGGTAGAAGGAGTGTTCAAAGGAGTGCAAGTTGATTTAAAATCACAATGAAGTTCAGTATTAGATCCATTAACATGTGCTAAAGACATAAATTATTCATTTAAAACATTAAATAAAGATTGTACGGTTTTCATTTACTTAATAAAATAAGCTTGTAAAATATTTATAGTATCATAGTGACATATAATTTGATATTTAAGGTTAGCTATCTCATCATTTTCTTAAATTAATTTGATGTGTAAGCTTCTTAAAAGATAAAAACATACGTATTTTGAATTCCATTTGATCACCATAAGAAGCAAAATTTGAAAATATGATTAAATTTTAACATCAAATATGCATACTAAAATGTGATTATATGAGTTCTAAGCTTTTAAAAAAGATAATAATGCTAAGCTTTATATTAGTTAACCTTAAATGTAATTCCACACTAAAATGCCAACAAAAAAATTTGAAACAAATTATTTGATTTATTTAAATAAGAGAAACTTAAATTTTTTAACTTTCCTTACATAAAAAAATGTTGGGAAAAATAATTTTAAGTTCAAAACACCAAAACATATGTGTTTATTTAATTTTGTTTTAAAAAGGTCAAAAATGATACCACTTAAATGTTATTTAGTAATTCATCACATAAATGTTTTGTAAATATATCATGCACTTAAGGTGAAAAGTTTTGGTAAAATATGTCTTTGTTGGTTATTAAAAAAACTTTACATGGACTAAAATTAACATAATGAAAACAAATTTGTTCTTTTGAAAATTTTAAAAAATAGATTGACTTTTATAAAAAAAAGTATTGATATTACTTTTTTTTAAATGAATTAAGAGCTCAAAATAAATAAAGCAACCCACTTTTTTTTTTAAAAAAATGAAAAAACAAATGATTATTATGTATTGAATAATTTTTTATCATTCCAAGTTTTTTCTAAAATCATTGAAATGCGCCATATATGAAGGAAAATACCAAAATTAAAAAAAACTAGAATTTTTAACCTTTTTTTTTTTTGAAAAAAGTTAGCAGGTACTTTTTTATAATTTTAAAAAACTGGTGATCTGAGTTTTCATGAAACTTTAATAGTGTGATCTTATATGACACTAAAAAAACCCATTAAAATTTTATAAACTTTGGTTTCCAATAATAATATATGGTCCTTTTTTTAGATAGGTTTTAGTTTTAAAAATAGCTCAAAATGTCAAAATTTTGAATTATAATTTCAAATACAGATGAAAACAAACCAAAATAAATATGAAAAAACTTCTTTTATAAACTTGAAAAAAAGAGGTTATAAAGACAATAAATTATAATCTTAATGCATTAAAAAAAATGGTTGGTTAATTGCCACAAAAGGTCTCAGAAAACTTGATTTTTCACCTAAAACCTTAAAAATTTAGCAAATAATGAGAAAAAAATATAAAACATTAGAAAAAAATCTTGTTTTCCACCTCTAAATTTGAAAATTTATCAATAATAAACATTAGAAACCTTAGAGCTCTGATACAATGATATAATTATTTCTAAATATCGAGTGGTTAACATTGAAAAACAAGCAATACAAATACTTAAAGGAATAATATTACCTTAAAATGTGAGCAAACCACAAAATGTGAGACAAGAGATTTGATAAGTGGGGAAACATTAAAATGGAGAAAAACCCCATAATATTATTATAATCCTTGAAATAATGAAACTCCAAGTACATATCAAGTATAATCTAGGACAAAAGGATAAGAATGGCCTTAAACTAGGAGAACATCACAAGAATGCCAGAACAAGTCAGTAAGAGACTAGATTATGTTGTGTTAATAAAAATGAGAGAGGAGAGATATTTAAATAGAGCAAGTAGAAAAATGAGTTACATGATCAAACTTTATATATGTGCAAAGTGTTTTAATCCTCTTATAAGTGAAGAGAATGTGTGTGAAATGTGGAGGGAGTAGTTACTTGTGCAATTAGTTCTCAAATCCAACAAGTTGATAGGTGAGAACTAGCTCATAAATCCAAGATAAGTGAATATATAAATATAATAAATACACACATATAATATTTAGGATAAACTTAAACTAACCTAAAGGACCCAAATAATATTAATTCTCCAACAACTTCTATTTATTTATCAAACTTTTAGGAAAACAATTTTCAAATAAAAAAAGAAAAAGAGGAAGAAGAATCAGATGCATGGATGGGCATCCATTTGGTCCTAAATATTTAAAGAAAACATATTTTTTGTGTAATGTAATTTATCTTTTACAAAATTTTATTCTCATGTTTTTAGGGCAAAACATGATAAGGAGGATAAAATGTAATGTACCTAAATGGATAATATTATGATTTATATTTGGATGGATATTCAACATGGCACACATCCTCTTATTCATATGGGTAAATTTTTGTATTTATTATATTGGTAAAATGGTTGACCCACATTGACATTAATGATATACATATTTGTATGGGTAACTTGTGTTATTTATCAAGTTTGTAAATGAGTGGGCCTACATTATAATTAGATATACATATTCATATAGGTAATTTATGTATTTATTATATTGGGAAATGATTATGCCTACATTGGGATTATAGATGTAACCATATGTTATAATCATAAGGTCTATATAAGGAATGGAATATCATTATGAAAGACATAAAGGAGAAATATTTTAATTTGAGTCTATGTTCTAGTAAATAAGTTTCTCCCTAGAATAGGCATGCAATAGTGGATTGATTCTTTTCCCATAAGGAATATTGTATGGTACTTCCATACCTTAGGGATATTTATAAATATAATTAATATTAGGGAATTTAGTTGGCACATCTCTTATGTCAATAAATATATACTTTAATTCATATTATTCGATGTATTTCTAATGTTATAAATGAGGTTCTTAACATCAAGAGTCAAATGTATGTTTAGAGTCCAAGTATATCAAAGTGTGTCAAAGTTGACATTTCAAATGTGTTTAATCTTAAAATCTAGGTGTCCATTAATGAATTCATTTTAGTAAACTATTTATAATGATAGATTAAAATCATAAATGAATAAATTTAGTGTTTTTGATAATTACACTTGGTGTTGACAGGTATTCCAAAAATGTCCCACTTTATCCATGTAAAACCTACAATTAAAAATGAATAGATAAATTTCCTCTCAAGATAATAAATCTAAAATAATCTAAATCATTAAAACACATGAAATTAAAAAACAAAGAATGAATACACTCAAGGGTATGCGAACTAAGTTTACACATGTTAAAATTATTTGGAGAATGTCATGGGATGATTATGCACCAAGGAGATGCATCCACTAAAATAATCATTTTAAGAGTGTTAATACTTCAACCACAATTAGGTAAGGGAGTGATAGAAACTGAGTGGCATATAAATATCAATAGTTCTACCTCAAATATCATTATCACTCTCTTTTTGGACCCCAAAACTATTTTGTATGTAAATTTGGAACTATGAAATAAGTTTGTATATAAAAATGGAACCCTAAAACAAGTTTTTACATAAAAAGATAAACCACTATGGACAAAAGATAGATCCAAAATTATTGTAGTACCATTTTTCCTAGTTAATCCATGATATAGAAATACAAGTGTTTTCATGAACAACATTAATGCCCAAAATTTGATCTAACTATACCTTAAAGTTATATTAAATGCCATAATCTATTTATCATAGTCTCATATATTATTTCATCAATCTACTAAATATAATAAATATAGTAAATATTTTTCAATTTAATGCATATAAGTTTTCATAATTTTTAAAATAATATCCCAAATGTTCCTCAAAATCATGTAGGATTCCCCATATATGCCTCACATATGTCTCAATCTTTCCATCATGTCTAAGTTATCCCATCTGAATCACACAATTTATCAAAAGTGTGAACTATATATCTGTCATGGACTAAATATCTATATCCACCATTTTTATATGAATTATGAAGCCTTGAATCACTCATCTTGAAAGAAAGCATTATGCAAACCATATGTTATATAGAAAATACAATAATTTAAATGTGTATACAAACATGATTATATATGTTTTCATAGAAAGACTTGACCCTTTAAGTACATATGAAGCATGTAATCCAAGTAAATGTAAATACAAGTATCATGTTAAGTTTATATATACATATATATATATATATATATATATATATATATATATATATCAATTAAGCATGTAGTAATAAGCATCATAGTAAACTGATGATATAAATCATGGAATCACACACACATGATAAGTATAAGTGACATAAATCATAACTCCAAGCTCAAAAATATTAATATATGTAACCATGCACATGCAAATAATATCATGACATGAAGCACATAAGAAATTAATTCAAGATTCAAATATGCTCTGACACAGACATAATATGGCCATGACTCAAACTAGAGGATCTTTTGATTTAAACTAACACACGACATGATAAGACATTTTATGTACTTATAAAACATGAATATAGCACACATCAATCATCATCAAATTTTGTAATCATAAATATCAAACAAATAAAAATTAATGAATGTTAGACTACATAATCAATCAATGTCATCATTTAATATAACGAAGCATAATATCTATAATATTTATCACAATTCATGTATGACAATATACTATGATCAATGGACTAGTATAGAAAGACATAAACTGATAAATGTGCAAATATGCCATCTATGTCTGCATGCCCCTAATTTATAAATGTTTCCCCTTAGTGTAAATAATGGAATGCATCTATATGTCCATGTATCATATGTAACTTATATGTCTTGCATCCCACTCATGTATACCTTGAAAATCATGTATGTATAAAATAAATATGTAATTCACCATGTAAAAGATAAATAAAATTAATAAATCATGTGTAATAGAAAACATTGTCATGCATATGTCCTAGTTTTTTATTGATTGAATATTTGATTTTTTTATATATTTGGTTTTTTTTAATTATTTTTAAATTTTATAATTTTTTATTATTTTATTATGTGTAGATAACCTATGATTTCATCAATGGGATGCCAATGTATAGGTCCTAGATCAATTAGTGTGAATGTCACACACCATGTATGAGGAGTAACATAAATATCATTATCCACATAAAATCAATGATCATGCACTATCCAATGTCCAACATCCTAATCATAGTCAACATGATGTTGTAAATAATATACAACTCTATTATCCATTGTAACTTTTGGAATTTTTTGTCTATTAAGAGAATGTGTTGATGTTTTTTTATGGAGCATGCACACAAAATTTCTATAAATTATCTTAGGATGTTACATGGTAGGTAATGTTTTATAAACTTGAATACATTGTTGATTTAATGAGAATTAAATATTTTGTCTTCAAAGAAGATCAATTAGATTTTCATTTATACAATAAACCTATACATATTGCATAATAGGCTATATCGAGGTGGTGGAGTAAATTTATCTTATTTAATTGGGTACTCATATGGAATACTCAAAACCATAATAACTCAATTACTATAGATACACCTCAAGTATAAATGTACCAAAAATTAAATTACATGTATATTATGTATCCACGGATGTTATAATAACATTTTGAATTCCCCAGTATTATGAAAAAATAATAACTAAATAGTAATAACTTTAATCGCTATCATAAGTGGTAACATAAATACCCCAAGAGGGTTTTTTTAATTTTCCATTAAAACCTTTAAATATATTATATGTACTAATCAAGTCTATATTTTTATATAAAGGCTAGTAATTAATGCCATAGTGCACACATTTTCACTTGACATGTATTCAACCGTAATATTATGTATAGGAAACGAGTCAATAAAATCATGTATGAATAAGCATACACTAGTATAATCATCATAAATAATCTCAAGGACATTAGAATATATTTTATGTCATTGCACTTGTGTATTTCTAAGTGTACCAATAAAAACATCAACTTGATGAGCCTCCTCATTCATAGAAGCTTAATAATTAGGAGGAGGATGACATTGTAAGTCATATGTTTTGAAGGATTGGTCTTGGTTTATTATGCTACATGTTTTGGAAATATATCAAAAAATATATTAATATTCACATTAAGTTTTGAAACTAAATCATTAAAATATGTATTAATATCAATGATCTCAATAATGTTGTTCTCAATTAAATCTTACATCTTATGTATCAAACCATATTATATAATATTATAATGTCCTACACATCTATGTGAATCACAATATGAATCAATATTTAACTCCTTAAGTTATTCCTATTTCATAGGAAAATCTATTGGTGGAGGGAAAGAGATGAGATTTAAATCAATTAGTTGTTGTAACACCTTATGAGAAGGTTATGATAATCTTATAAATTCCTCCTTTAAGGAGCAAACATGACAAGATTATTAGTAGGTTTTGAAACTCATTAACCTTTTTTTAGTCTCATTCTAAGTATTACTAGCCTTGGATTTGAAGGTTAGTGTTATCACTCAAACCATGCACCTGCTAAATTCCAAGGTGGTTCAGTGAGATAATGGGATCATCCCCCAAGGTGTGGGACTCTTGCGCTCCTTGAAATGAACCTATAGATAAGGTTGGATTCCTTATAATATAAATGCATCTGATTTAGGATCAATGTGCAAGCCTAAAAGAGTTGAAAGGAAATTTACTGCTAATTATAAATCTAAAATATTTTGAGGGGAAAGGGAAAGAGGGGGTTATTAAAATATAAAAGGTGATGCACCAAGACTAGAAAGATCACCTATGAAAGATTCAATACAAAAAATGAGAAAACATTATACAATATCTATAATGTAAACTTTACTTGCATAATTAATTCATATAAAGGTTTAGGACACAATACAATGCAAAAAGGGACAATAAATGTTCAACATATAGTGCCTACATAGACCTATTGAATAACATATGACCTACAAGAGAGAGCCAAGTTCTACATAAAGGTGCTAAGGGATGGATGGAAATGAGAGGAGAAAGGATTACCCATAGGTAAATATCAACAAACCAATTAAATGTATACAAAATGCAATAATCATGAAGAAAGGAAAACTCAATTCTCATTAGTTGTAAATTCAAGAGGTAAAGGGCTCATGGAGGGAAATTTTTGGTAACATTATTGTGCTTAGAAATGTCTACCCTTTTACAATGTAAGACCCAAGATTTTATAAGCAATGGGAAGCCCCTAGGTTATTGATTATAATAGAGAGTATAGCTAAAGTAATTAAATGAATATCAGAATTTTAGACACATAAAGTCTCTACAAGTTAGATAGGGATGGATAAAGTTAATTGGGATCATGATTCCATCCTCAAATCATGGTGATTATTTCCTTGAACTTAAAATTTTCATCTCATCCACTTCTTCTTGTTGGCTATGAAGCAACCAATATTTAATCACTTAATAACCATAACTAAATTTGAAAGTTTCCATGTGCAAGAATGCAACTATATACCTCATGGAATTACTGCCTTGGAATATTTTGGCCTAATTTTGTTATTCTTTCTTTCAATTTTGCTCCTTATAGACTTCAATGCCATACTTTTCATTAATACACTCCTTTATCCTAAACTTATCATGTTGGACACATTTTCATTGAAGTCTATAGACTTAGGATTAATTAAATTCATTGTGATAACTGCAACATCCTCTATATCCATTCATATTTCAATCCTATGATCTTTGGGCCACCATACCTTGATTCTAAAAATCTTTCTTTTGATAGTCTTGATGGCTAGATGAACTATAAATTTTAGGCTAGTGTATTGATGGTGTTTTGTTATTCCATTCGCTACCTCCTTCACGATGTCAACTAACCCATCGATCACCTCATTTGATGACTTGGATGGAGTATATTTCCTAGATTACCTATGGTATTTACCCATTCACCATGGGTCTTGACATCACTAGCTATGTCCTCTCCTTTATTATCCTAGCTAGGTTATATAAAGTGTCAATTGGCACTCTCCTACTTGTTAAGAACTCTTTCCACTATCTGTTGAATAAACCACCTCTCACTTTGCTTATTACACCTATGGATGCATGTTTGAGGCTTGACACCTCCATGTGGTAGGATATTATTATCACTTGGGTTCCCCAAGGTTTATTAGGAGGTTATATCTTGGGAGATTCTTATTAGTTAGGCACTTATAGGTGTCATTATGTGCCTGTCAGTCTAGGAGGATCCTAAGATGATAGGTTCCTATAGTTAATCTAGGATTAGGTCTAGGTGCTAACATTACTAACAAATTTTGATTCCCTAGGAGCCTAACACCTAGAGTGATACATACCACATGGAAAAGGTTGAATGGTTCTTAGTATCTATTAAATCCAAATAATTTTGATGCCTTAGGAGCCCAACTCTAGGATAATAAAGTCAAGAACTCACTAAAAACTAAGTGTAAAGCTATTGAGACTATATGAGAAGCTTCCACTTATCATAATTTGAATGGATTAGATCCCTACTATGATTGAAAACCTCAAAAATTGTCAAGACATCATTATGACCCATTAAATTTAACTTAGTCACATCATAAAATGGTCACAAGGAAAACCCCTAAAATGGATATGTATTTTTTTAGCTCCTATGGAATCCAATATATGTGGCAATTATTCAAAGCTTTTGTTTGGTCCACTGTCTTTGGAACTTTTATTTGACACAAAAGTTTTGACTAGTCTTTGTAATATTTTTTTTCAAAGGGTGAAATAATTAAACAATTTCTATGAAATCTTTAGGCTTTCCTCCTCTTCATTATTTTTTTGTCGCCATTTTTTTTAACTTTGTCAAAATAATTATTCTAAAGACCTAATCCTTCATAAAAAATATTGTCACAATAAATGTTTTATCTAGTTACGTCAAACTTTTTTTGAAGAGTAAAATAGTTAGACAAATCTTGTGAAGTCTTTAGGATTCATGTAGACTCTCCTTCCTATAAAATATTTGACTCATCATTTTTGAAGACCAATTCCTTGCTAGAAATGATGAAGGCAAAATTTTAAAACATACTATGTCTTTAGCCTTTTTTTTGAACTTTGATTGAACTTTGAAAACATATACAATTGCTAAACCCTAAACTAAACTCAGATGATTCTCCTCCATGTTGACAAAAATGGTCAACATTATGGAAACCTCTATGGGTTTATTTCCTATTAAGTAAGAATCTAGTAGTATTTTGGATCAATCCATTAGGCATGGAGTCATGTAAGCATCCAAAACTCCTCAATCTAGGAGTATAACTCAGATGTAACTTATTTGGCCTATTACTAAATAACTAAATTGAGATTAACCTTTCAACAAAAAGAGAAAGTAAAGAAAAAAATGTGAAAAATCACTTAGGGAAAGAAAATGTCTAAAATTTTGTGCCATAGAACATACAATAAATAAAATGTAGTTAAAATAATATATACAACTTAAAAAAAACTTTAAGGATAGTGCTTAATATATATCTCATCAATTGGGAGATGTATCTCTTCTTCATTCAACTTTGAGAGCTAAAAAACATTAGCCTATTTATATATTTTTATGACATATGGACCACTTCATATTGCATCAAACTTTGTGTGGTTCCCAACTTTTGGTCCACATACCATTTGATCACTAAGTCTCCTTCCTATAAACTTATATTAATAGCCTTATTATCAAAGGTTATATTCATTTGAGCTTGTTGAAGCTCCAAGGTATACATTGCTTTCCCTGTAGTCTCTTCTAGCTCCATTAGTTTAGTTAGCCTAACCATCATAGGATCATTTTCAATTAGCTGTAACTAGTGGGAAATCTCTAGTGATGGTAATTCTATTGATAAAGGCATCCTGGCCTCTCTTCCATATATCAACATGAATGGAGAATTACCTATTTCCCTCTTTAACATTATTATATCTACCCACAAGGTTGCTTTGAGTTGTGCATTCCAAGTCCTTTGATTATCCTCCATAGTTCACTTGATGATACAGATCAAATTTTTATTGGTTGACTCAACCAAACCATTACCTTGAGGGTAATAATTTGAGGATGTGATCAAATATATGTTATGTCTAATTACCCACTCACTAATTTTGGTCCCAATAAAAGCCATAGTGTTATCTAAGATATGGTGTCTATAACACCAAATCTAATCATAATTCCCTCATAAAAATCCAAGATGAATGTTTCATTTGACTCATTGAGTTCTACCACTTTTATCCATCTTTTAAATTAGTCTATGGTAGTTATAATCCACTTATGTCTATCACTTGAATGAGGGTTGATCATTCCAATGAAATCTAGATCCCAGTAAGAGAAGGGTTGATTATCTTGAATTGGATGAAGTAGGAGAGATGATAGCCTCTATTTTCTTATGAATAAGGACCATTTCATGTAGATTCTCAGCCATTTATGAGCATACTTGAATAGGCTTAGATAATAATAACTAGCCCTTGTGATCTTGATGGTAGTAGTTTTGGGCAAATAATGTCCTTCTAATAATTCATCATGGAAATCTTGAAGGATCTTGTCAGTCTAATTTTATTCTATACATCTTGGAAGAACCCCATTGATATATTTTCTAAATAAGACATCATTAACAACAACATAAGGAATAGCTTGCAACCTAATATGTCTTTTTTGGGCTTTGTCAAGCCCTTATGGATACTCACTTTACTAGAGAAAGGCCTTCATTATTTGAGTCTAGTAACTAGGAGGATCCTGATCAATTGGTTGTTTTTCCTATAACATAAGGACTATTTTACCTTCAACTTCTAGGTCAGTTCATAATTGCTCACACAATTCTCTTCACCTTAAAAATATTGGTGATTTTGATGTCAATATCATATTACATCACCTTGGTGATCTAACTAACTCTTTTTCCATTGATATCTCTACTCAACAAAAACTTTTTCACACTTGGATGTGAGATCATAATTGAAATAGTGTTATTATAGAGCATGTGTCTAAATCTATTCAATACTCTTATGACATCTAACACTTATTTTTCCATGAAGTTATATCTCAATTCATAATCTTTAATCACTTAACTAAACAAATCAATAGGTTGCTACATTTTGTCACTATTTTATTGTACTAATATTGCTTAGATTCTTTCATCTCTTCTAAAAGCATAGAGGATGAAATATTTTTTATAACATAGATTCACAAGTGTGGAGGGTTGGGATATTAATATTCTGATTGCTTCAAAGTTATTGTTGCTTTCTCTTGTCCAGTTGAAAGCAACACCCTTTTTTATCATAGAGGTAAGTGGCTTGACTAGTGAAGTAAAGTTTGGTATAAACCTTATTACAAAGTTTATCTTTCCTAAAAATCTTTGGAGGCTTTTCTTATGGCTTGGTAGAGAAAGGGACCTAATGGCTTCTACTCTCTTTAGTTCAATGGCCAATCTATATTTGGAAGCTATGTGTCCCAATAAATGACCTTCATGGATAGAAAATAAATACTATTTTGGGTTTAAAGACACCCCAAACTCTTTACATCTGTCAAAGACATGCTTCAAATGATCCAAGTGATCAGTTGTAAATTTGGAGAAAATAGTGATATCATCAAGGTAAACTAGGATCATATCATTGATCAAGATGCTAAAGTCCATGTCCATAGCTCTTTGTAAGGTCTCACTAGCATTGGTCAGTCTAAAAGGCATCCTTCTATATGCATAGGTACCCTATTTGGTGGTAAAAGTTATTTTGAACTAGTTAGATTCTTTCATCAATATTTGATTGTAGCCCGAGTATCCATCAAGAAGTGAAAACCTTTTAACCCTTAATACTATGTATATGATATGTTCTATGGGTGGAAGGGGATAGTGATCCTTTAGGGATTTTTTATTCAGGTCTATAAAATCCTTACACAACCTAATTTCTCCACTCTTCTATCTCATTGAGACTAAATTGGCTACCCAAGAGGAGTGTTTAATTAGGAAGATGATATTAGCCTCAATGATTTTGGTCAACTCCTTTCTCATTAGTGATTCCAATCTGGGGTTTATAGGCCTTTGATTCTACCTAAATATATTAGCATTAGGGTCTAACTCAATTGTATGTTGGGCTAGGGCTAGGTTAAAACCCTTGATATCTTGGTAAATCTATGTGAATATATGATCATAGTTTCTAAAAAGGTGAATAAAACCCTTCCCTTTTAGGCTGAGTGCATACCTTTCTATTTTTTAGGAGTTTGCCATTAGAAATAACCACTTGTTTGAAATTATATGTATTTATTCTCATGTTCCTCTTCTCACCTATGAACTAATTTTCAAAGTTAAATATGTTATCTATCATAACCAATCTTTTAGGTCGATTTTTTCCTTTTAATTAGATAATTTGATCCTTAAACTATGTCTTCAACCTTGACTAGTTTTTGGTAGAAAATGTTACATCCTCTTATATAAAATTGATGATCTACTCATAATTTTTAAACACTTTCCAATTAACATTATTATCAAGCACTACAAGTCTAACTATAATCTTGATAAGCTATCCTGAATCTCTCATAACATCAATAGGGAGGTCGTATTGAGATCCTATTACGACAAGCCTATCTACATCAATATTTTTCTTCCTTCCATAGTTTGTATGTTAAAAGCATCAAATATTTCAATAAGGTCCTAGAATCCATGTTTATAATCCTTTAGTAGGCTATTTTTGGATGTATTTTGGGTCCTCACATGATTTACATCTATCTCACTATCTATAAACACTTAAAATGTCTTAATTCCTTTCTTTTGTGCCAATTAGAGGCCTTGGATCAATGCCTCATATTAAACCACATTTTTGGGTCAACTAAATTATAGCCTATATGCATGAAAGTAATTATACTTTTGAGGAGAGATCATCATAATGCCTACACCTACACCATTTTTTACTTTTGGAGCCATTAAAGAATTGCTAACATGTACCTTCAAGATCATCTTAGGTTTACATGAGGTTCAATATAACATAGTCATCCTCAAGGATTCATTAATTACCTAGTCTTATTTCCTCCATATAATCATATAGATTGAATCCATAATTATCATTAGCCCAGTCATCCAATTCTACATCTAGGACTTCCTTTAGAGGTGTGGTAGTCTCATGCAGGATTGAAATATATTCAAAGTCATACATCATATATTTCATGTCGATGGGATTGGGTGAGTATGTATCTATGTCATCTCTACAAATATCCTTAGGCTTGATAGTCACCTTGGTTCCATATATAGTCCTCAGTAGCATGTGTGACCAATTAGATGATAAGTACCCACCCATATTTATAGTAAAGCCTCTTGAAAGACAAATGGAAAAAAGGGGAGGTAAGTCTATAATAGAGATGTCTTGGCTAATGGAGAGGCTAGGACATGCATGAAAGGTAAGGTGTAATCCTTTAATAATCCCTATAATTGTGATAGTTGTTCTATCTAGAAAAATAACTCCTTTCATAATTGGGATATACTCTATACTTTGCATATCAATGATCTTCTTAGTCATGACTGAGA
Source organism: Torreya grandis (assembly GCA_037957365.1). Taxonomy (NCBI): domain Eukaryota; kingdom Viridiplantae; phylum Streptophyta; class Pinopsida; order Cupressales; family Taxaceae; genus Torreya; species Torreya grandis. The sequence continues at coordinate 5,174,064 of JARHVA010000504.1, read as the reverse complement.
TACTTTAACTTGAATCAATCATATAGTTATGGATGAGGTGATTACCTATAATCAAGATACATAATGGTGGTGGCTTGCTTATTTTCCTAAGCTCTCCTTCTTTTGGTTAACACAAGCTTGTGGAAGCAACTAGAAAGGCTTTTGATGGTTTATGGGGATGAAAGCTCTTCAATTATTTTTAAAACAAATTACTTAGAGAAATAATGGATAGGGATTCCCATAGTCACATTAAAGATTATTTTCTTCATTTTTTCCACTATGTTGAAGTGAATTTGAGTCCCTTTCATCTGAAACTTTGAAATAGTAGCCTCCTCCTTGGTGTGGTAACTAGCTTGAGGTTGATTATCATTTTGCATGGGATATTTATTTTGGGCTTGGGTGTTAGGAGTCACCTTCTCTTTGGAAAATTCATGTGAAACTTGTGAAGTAGAGGTTTGGCCTATTGAGGAATATTTCTCTCCCTCCATTTCCCTTCTTTTAAACCTTTTATTATAAGCCATTGGATTGTTGATTGCATCTAATACTTTGTTATGATTTATGACAATGAAGTCATTCTCCTACCAATTTACCAAATTGGATTCATACACTTGCATTTGGGCTTTTTCATGAACCTTTTCCTTCTATGAAGTTGATTCTTTTATTTTATCTTGAGGATATGATATACTTTGCACCATCAAATCTTGGTGTAACACTCCATTTTCACAAGTATCTTGATTATGTGGCTGATTTCAAGGAAATCACCAATCATAATCTTGGATTATATTACATTTAATAGGAATAAGGGCTCTAAAGGTGCTAGTAATATTAACATTTTGCATAGTAGGCTATCTAGGGTAAGTGATCTACCCTTGAGTTTGTGCACTATTTTAATAAGGCTACATAGCATGTTGGTAAGATTAATTAAATAGATGGTATGGTTTATAATTCTAGGATTGTATCTTATTTATGGCTACTAGCTCATTCCCAAAACCCTAAAATAGTGTTATAAATTCATGCAATTTACTAAGAGGGTTGGTAGATATAGTTGGTGGGTTGGCTTCAGTAGGGATATATGTCAATGAAGGTTGGGAAGTAGGTTGATTGTGTGGTGCTTATATAAAGATAGCCATTAGAGGCTTAGGATCAATATTTCTAACCTGAATTAAATAATTATTAGCCCTTAAAAAATGTCATAAATATTATGGAGCATAATTCCTCTAATAGATTGGATCATTATAGTTTTATTACAATTTAAAGCCCTAAAATAATATGACTATGTAGTATTTAGAGATGGTTTAAATAAAGATGGTATTTTATCCCAAACTCTTTGGAATCTAGAATTAAAATCAACCACCAGCTCATGTGGGGCTCTCTTAATGGTAATAAGTTATTCCATCAAAGAAAAGTGGTGGTTTTTATCTTCAAATTGATTTCATAAATGATCTCCTATTTTATCCTAATTATGAATGGAATTAGGTCTCATACTTCTATACCATTAGAGGGTTTTTACTTTTAATAAAGAGGTAAGTAACCTAACTACCACATTATCTTTAGTGACATTATGGATTGAGTAGATATTGGCAATATCTTGTATGTGTTCTATGGGGGTGATCACATTCTCATCGATAAAATATGACAAGATTTTAAGCACTGAGACTAGAATGCCATCATACTGAGCTAGATCCAAAGGAATACTAACATTAAATGACACAAACAATTGGTTTCTTTGGATATCCATGAAGGGAATAGGAAATAGTTTTCCTCTAGGTATAGGGAATCTACCAAATGGGGTAGCAGACCTAGCTCTAGGGGGAGATTTTATTAAATCACTAGTTTTCCTAATAGGAAGTGACAATGCTCTAACTCTTATTCTTATAGAAGGTATAGGCAATTCAATAGAATGAAAAAATAATACCTATTGAAGATGATCTCATTTGTCTTGACATATAGATTAAGTGATAATGTTTATAAACTAAAAATAAGTAGGGTCACTAGGTGATCTATAGAGTGTCTTCAACATTATTGACCAATAATAGCACCCAATTCTTAGTTAAATCTTTGATGGGTCCCACTGGGCATGCCAAAAAAAATTATCACTTGAACCGTGTACCCACTAAATTATAAGATGGTTAGATGAGATAAAGGGATCATCCCCTAAGGTGTGGGACTCTTGTGATCCTTGATATGAACCTCTAGATAAGGTCAGATTACTTATAATATAAATGCATCTAATTTAGGATCAACATATAGACCTAAAAGGGCTAAAATGAAATCTACTACTAATTCTAAATATAAAATATTTTGAGGGGAAAAAGGAGAGAGTGGATTGCTAAAATTTAAAATGTAATACACCAAGACTAAAAAGAGCACCTATATAGTCTTTAAAAAGCATAGTAACACAACAAAAAATGAGAAAAAATTACACAACCTCCAAAATGGACACTTTAATTACATAATTGATTCATATGAAGGCATATGACATATTAAAATTCTAAGAGGCACAATAAATGGTCGACAAATAGTTCTTGCATAGACCTATGTACAAATAACATATAACCTACAAGAGAGATCCAATTTCTATGTAAAGGTGTTGAGGGATGGATGATAATGAGAGGGGTGAAGATTACCCATAGCCAAAGATCAACAAATCAAATAAATGCACATAAAATGCAAGAATCATGAATAAAGTTAAAACTCAATTCTCATTAGTTGTAAGGCTCAAGTGATAAAGAGATCATAGAGGGAAAATTTTGGCAGCATTATTTTTCTTAGAAATGTCAACTATTTTACAATGTAAGACCCAAGATTTTATAAGCAATGGGAAGTATGTAGGTCATTGATTACAATAGAGAATATAGTTAAAGGAAATAAATGAATATTATAATTTAAAACACATAATATATCTATAAATTATACAGGGATGACTAAAGTTAATTGGGACCTTAATTTCATCCTTGAATCATGGTGATGATTGCCTCAAACTTAAAATTTTCAACTCATCCCCTTCTTCTTATTGGTTGTGCAACAACCAATATTTAATCATTATATGACCATAGATAAATTTGAAAATTTTTGGTGTAAGAATGTGACTGTAGATCCCATAGAATTATTACTTTGGAGTATTTTGGCCTAATTCTACCATTATGCTTTCAATGTTGCTCCTTATATATTTCCATGCCATACTTATCATTAAAACTCTCCTTTGTCCTAATATTATCATGTTAGCCACATTTTCACTAAATTCTATAGACTTTAGATTAATTCAATTCATTGTGATAACTACAATGTCCTCCTAAGCCATTCATCTCTTAATCATATTATCCTTAAGCCATCATTCTTTGATTTTGTAAATCTTGATTTTGATAGTCTTGATGGTTAGATAGACCATCAATTTTAGGCTAGTGCACTGATGGTGTGGTGTTATTCCATTTACTACCTCCTTCATGGTGTCTACCAACCCATTGGTCACCTCATCTGATGACTTGACTTGAGTCTATTTCTTGTATTCCACATGGAATTTTACAATTCTCTACAAGTCTTAACATCACTAACTATGTCTTCCTCTTCATTTTCTTACATGGGTTATTCCAAGTTCTAGTTGGCACTCTCCTACTTTCTAGGCACTCTTGTCATTATTAATTGACTCATCTGCCTCTCCCTCTACTTTATCTATCTTTATATGTTTAGGGCCTACCACCTCACATGATAGGCTATTATTAGAACTCAATTTCCCTAAAGTCTAACAAGATGTCAAATCCTAGGGGTATTCTTATTTTTTTGGCACTTGTGGGTGTTAGTATGCACCTATCAGTTTGGGAGGAGCCTGTGTTAATAGGTGCCTACATATAAATCTAGGATTAGCTCTAGGCATTGGCACTATTGACAAAGTTTTATTCTTTAAAATTCTAACACATAGACTGACACATGCCACATGGTATAAAATAATTAGTTCTTGGTCTTTGGAAAATATTGATAATTCCAATGCCCTGGGAGTCTGACTCTACGAGAATAAACTAGGAACTTATCATAGTTCGATTGGATTAGAACCCAATTATGATTTAAAACCTAGGAAACCATCATGATTTCACTGGGGTCCTGTCAAATTTAACTTAGTCACCTCTTAACACTATCACTGAGAAAAACCTTGAAATTGGTGTCTTTTTTTATTTGGCTCTTGTGGACTCTAGGACATGTGGAAGTTATTCAAAGCTTTTGTTCAGGCCCCTATCTTTAGAACAAAAGTTCTTACTAGTATTCATAACATTTTTTCTTAAGGGTGAAAGACTTAGATAGTTTCTATGAAATCTTCAGGCTTTCCTCGTCTTCATGAATTTTCTCTTTCAAATTTTATTTTGAAATTAATATGAATAATTATTTCAAATACGTAATCCTTCATGAAAATGGATGTCATAACAAATATTTCAACTAATCGTGTCACACTTTTTCCAAAGAGTAAAATAGCTAGATAAATCTTACAAAGTCTTTGAAATTTGTGCATACATTGCTTCATGTAAAATCTCTAACACATCCTTTGTAAAGACTAATTCCTTACCAAAAAGAGCAAAGGGAAACTTTGAAAATATCCTAAGTCTTTAACCTTTTTCTAAATGTTGATTGAACTTTAAAAACCTATATGACTATTGAACCCTAAACTGAAATCATATGCTACTCCTCCATGGTGACCTAAAATGGTCAACATTTATTTTGATTTGAAACATAACATTATAATATGTGTGAGGGTTAGTTCCATACTTTAGCTTAATCATGGAAATTAGCTTAACCTTGTGGTCTTTAAACTATGGCACATGTCATTAAAATATAAGAAGATTTTGAATATAATAGACTCATGGAAAAACACAATTAATATTTTCTTGAACGTGTCTTGAAATTTGTTATTAGCCATAGGATTGGTCATGTTTTAGATCATAGTTTTATAATGAAGTGTATAGTCACTAGTGGACTCATTGGTTCATTAAAAGATAGGAAGATTTTGAATATAATCGACTCCTGGACAAACACAAGTAATATTTTCTTAAATGTGTCTTGAATTTTGTTATCAACCATAGGATTAGTCATTTTTTAGATCATAATTTTATAATGAAGTATATAGTCACTAGTGGACTCATTAGTTCCTTACTTGATTTTTATGATTTGAGCGCAATAGATATTCTCAATAATATTGATATAAAAGTGAATTAGGAATTGGTAAATCAAAGGATTTAAAACATGTAGTTATTATAAAACAAGGATATAAAACCATTACAGTGCATATTAATTAAGTTTCCTAGGAAAAATATTTGTTAGTAACTTATCATTAGAGGAATAACCTAAAAATTCTACATGAAAGGATTTAAGATGTTATTTTGGGTCACCTTTACCATCATATGGTGTAAGATTAGGTGCATATATTTTTTAGTTAGATTTCAAGTGGAAATATCTAAGGCCAAAGGTTTTATAATAATTCTTAAGAATTGGTAGAGTAGACTGCTCTATGAGTACATTTTTTCATTAATGAAGCCTTGGATTGGAGATTGAATAGATTTTATACAAGCTCTTTATTATTATTCATATAATATTGATGAAAAATAAGTGGAATCACATTAGTAGAAATCCTAGGAGGCATAAAAATATGTTTCATAGGGATAACCACATAGGCTTGAGTATTAACCTATCTTTACCCTACATTAGGTGTAGGCATTAATTGTGTAGCCATATGAATAATAACAATTAAAATAATGGTTTATACACCCACTTTTGGATCTATTCTTGTGAAAGGTGGATTTGTATCATTCAATATTTCATCATGATACTCATCAGATGTGGCTTTCTTAGCATTATTTACATTTTTAACCTCTGGGATAATGTTTAATATTTTATTTAAGTCATTAGGTTGCCTACTAATTTGATTTCAAAACTTTGAAAATGTAGCTACTGATTTAGGATCTCCACCATTAAAATCATTAGGATGATCTTTATCATGATATTCATTATTACATTTTGTATCATTTTCATAATCATTTTAAAGATTAAGAATAAAATCATTGATAAGACGTTCATCTACCTCTATGTGTTCCTTATCAAGTTATTCATCAATAGATTAATGATCTTGAATTTCATTAATTTTATCCATTTTATATTACACAAAAACACGTGGTTGGATCAAAGGAATAATATTATGATTAATTAAAATACCACTTAGCCTATCACTTTTATTTATAGGTGTAAAATACATAACCTTATTATATGGCATAGAATATGCTCATGAAAACATCAAGAAATCTATTGTAAACTGTGTAGATTATTTATTATTAAGGGGAACTCTGAAATTGAAACTCTAGTAGAGGATAAATATTATACACTAAAATAATATGAAAGCCTAAATATCATTGACCTAGGAATTCTAGTTGTTAATTGAATGATTCGGTTCATCAGAATGTTTTACTAATTTTTTTTAGTATAATCTAAATAGTGTAAAACTAGAAAAATCAAAATTACGTAAAATATGGTAATAATACCCTAATCTAAATTAAAAAATGAAAATATTTATATTGCACTCAAATTATCTATAATTCTTAAAGCAAGATGAAAGAGAGGTACTTAGCGTATTTTGATATTATGTTGCTCACTATTTTCATCTTTATTTTTTAAAATAATCTATGTTTCTCTATAATCACTTAGATAAATAAATAGTATTTAAAACCCTACTCAAACATTTCCAATAAAATTGAGGCTGACACAATAACTAATATTATCTAAGATTAAATGATATTATCCCTATTTAATGTGAAAGTCTTTGATACCTTATACCCCTATGTTTATGCATGTATATGATTCTAAAATGTATACTTGCCTTAAATCATCCATATTTATCCATATTTCCATATTATTTCCTCTTAAACCCTAATTTCACTTTTGATAATAAGATATCCCTTGAAAATGGGGCTATTATGTTTTGTGGACAACCTCAACCACTTCCCACTAAGTGATTAATTATTTCCTACATCCCAATAATCTAAAGAGGGCTCAAATTGCAAGTATTTCTCCCATTTATGTTTGTGTAACATCATGATAAATATATAATGAAATTTATTTTTTGGATTTTGATAATTGTCACCATGCAACTTTGACATACATGTTTATTCAAACATGTTTCTAGAGATAATATTTTAGGGGATAATCAAATATTTATAATTTTTTATAATGTCTAAAAATATTTAAAATTGATTTCTCAATGTGATTTCCATGGCATGACCAAGTGAGTATAGTTTTAGGATTTTTTTATATTTATAAATAAATATTTGATATGTCCCATTATGATTGAACCATGAAATGTGTCTCGGTATACCTAATAGAGAATTTCCAATTTGAAAAATAGATATTGAGGGTTCATATATGTTTTCAGAAGAAGGAAGACACCTGTGGTAATCGTAACTATTTGATTATTGCAAGTAATATCCCAAGCATGAAAATTAATCATATAAAATATGAAAAAGGTTTGTTTAATATTATAGGACATTCTTACATAGACTATAATGATCCTAAATATGTATCTTTGGTAAATTATGTTAGCCAAGATAATAAGTGAGTATATGGGTAGCACAAATCATGCATAAGATTCAATTGCATGTGCAATGGCCAAGTATGTTAGTGTGTCAAATTTGTTATGGTAAAAGTGTCTAATACCAAATTTAGATCTATATAAGATTATACATTGTTATTTGTGGTTTTATTCACCCAAATTTCATCATTTATTAGACCAATCACTTGATTGGTTTGATTGCATATGTATTTTTGGCCAAATTTATCCTTATGAACATAGTTTGGAGTATACTATGTGATTTAGGGCTCTAGTGGCCCAAATTTCATCATTGATTTAATAAATCACTTGATTAGTTTAATGAAAAATGCACTTGTGATCACTATAGATTAGAAGTTACATCTAAGAAATAAATAAACAATTAATTTCTTATTCTATGACTAATCTAAGACCTCAAATAGAGCTACAATAAAATAAGAAGACAAAATAAATAAATTACCTTCCATCCTACCAATAAAATTGAATGCCTTCTCCTTTGATTTATTTTTATTTACTCTTGCAAGTGTGTATGTGTATTCTCAATTCATTCTCCAAATGCAAAGTGAATATTAGTAGCATAAGGACATAATCTTATTGATTCTCAATAGATGCACTAGTAATTTTGATATCATTTTGATAGATTGACAATGGAGGATGACACTTCAATTTATATGATTTCAAGTGAGAATATGAATGGTTGGGAAAAATATAGATTTATTGAATACTATGCTAATTTTGTATAATTATATTTGAGTTCACATCTAATGGAAGATACTAATTCCTCATTTTTTTGAAAAATAGGGGTAAGTTAGATGGTAGTTGAAAATTTTTCATGAATGAGTCAAGGTAGTTGGACGACTCACCATGTTGATTGAAAGGTTCAATTATGACTCAAAAATTGGCTAAAGAATATAAGGAAGTTGTTAGATGGCTCAAGACCTGGTTGATAGAGAAATGTGGAATGTATTTGATGACTTGAAAATTCTATATTTTTAATTAGTTCTGTGTAATTATGTGTGCATGATCAATTAACTATTATAAAAAGAGAGGTAAATTATGTTAGGATAAAATTCAAATGTTTAAATATGATGAAATTTGGGTGTCTACATTTTCCTCTGTTTGAAATGGTGTTGCAAATGGAAGAAACAATACCTTTTCAAATAATAAAGAAAAATAGAGTGTAAATAGATGTAGAAAGATGACTCCCCATGTGGATTTAAATGATTATGAATGATTCCCTCTCGAGAGGTTGTGTGGGGAGAATGGATGTTGGTAAGCACTTGAAATGATTGAATTAAATAAGCTTACATAGAAAATGATGTATTTTATACTATAATAAATAGAATTACCATTCTTAGAAAATGATTGAATGAGTATAGGAATATGTAAAGTGATTTTACCTGAGAAGATAGTTGATAGGGAACAAATTGGAGAAATAATATTTCCAAGATAAGTTATACGCATGGATGTTACCCATGAAAATAGTTACATGGAAGCAGATATGGGAACGATATATCCCATGGATAAGCTACAAGATTTGAGGATATAAATATATATTACAATATGTTTAATAAATTTACTTGAGTGATTTGCAAGAAAAAATAAATAAATAGGTAAATTTGATTAACAGGATGTATTATGTGAAGTTTATATGAGAGAAAAGGCTCATGAAATAGGCAAAAAACATTGAGTGGGGTGAAAGTTTTGAATGGGATGGGTAAATAAATAGGGGTAGGGGTAATTTGAAATTCATTATTTAAAATTCATTTGTTTGATTTATCACTTGGGATATACATTGTGTTATGGATTGCAATAGGTGCTAGAGGAAATATGAACTAGATTCCAACTAATTATTAGTAGAGTGAGTGAGTGAGAGACTAATAAAGCTAGAGGGGAGTAGTGATTTGAAAAGTGATGTTTTTAAATTTTTATTTTTACATTAAGCATCATAAATTCTAGGTAAATTTAGTTGTAATGAATTCATTATTTCCAAATGGTATTTTCACCATCAAAATAGTGGTTTCATTATGTAAAATGATGGTTTCATCATGAGGTTCAATGTTTTTTTAATTTTTGAATTTTTGTAATGTGAACCAAATTCATAAAAATATATATATAAATCATTAACTTTTGTAGTGAATTCATCATAATGGTGAATTCATTGATGGTGGTAGTGAATTTGCCTAGATGTTAGATAAATTTGTTAGAAAGGAGTGTCATTTGATAATGATATAAGTGTTAGAAAGGAGTGTCATTTGATAATGATGCAAGTTGAATGATGGTTTTGATATAATGATGTATTTATTTAAAATACTAATGATGTGTCATTTTGATGCTTTCATGAGAAATAACTGATATTGGTGACATGAGAGAGGTGATCTGTAGGTTATGAATGATGAACAGATTCATAAACTATGAAGTGGGTGTACTATAGGTGGTGGGATTGTCTTATGTTGTATAAATTCATAATATATATGTCAATAGGGTGATGTTAATATCACTAGTAAAGTGTTGGCATTCAAAGACCAACACATTTCACCTACCAACAAGTGAGATGATGGTAGCATTGAAAGATGTGTGGAGTATACTTTGCATCATGATATGAGATGTGAGGGTATACTATAGAGAGAATATATAAGTGGTATCTTTATCCAGGGTGTTTGATGAATATATCATCTCAATGATTGGGTATAGGATATATCTAGATTAATGTATGCCATTATAGGATACAAATGCATTAACACTAGTGTTGATGGCTCTTGTCAGTGGAATTATACTATTAGAAAAGAGTGGGAGGATATTTCTTATTGAACTATTATGTGATTGTAGATATGTTTGAAATGGAAACAAATTTTTCATTAGGTTCATGTGTGTCATCACACTTTTATAGATATTTTCATGACATTTTCTACAAGGGAGAAGCAAGAATAGGTTCATCCACACTATTATAGGTATGGGTGTGGGATCATATTTCAATGGAGATACTAGTTGGGAAGCTTAAATAGATGACTGATGGAGATCCATTTACATATACATGGAATATTATTATATGTGGAAAGAGGTCTCATTTAGGGGATAAGAATTTTTACAATATAGTACTAGATGAGCTGGCACCTCATGATATTACCTAGAGACTATACAAATAGATAGATATGAGGTAGAGATAGGATGTGTTATATATATATATATATATATATATATATATATATATATATATATATATATATATATATATATATATATATAATGCCTTAGTACATTGTAGGTACATATGAGTATTACATAGAAAGATATAGACTATATAGATTTTTGAGACAATTTGACATGTAGTAAGATGTGCCCATAAGACCACATGTGTTTACACAATTAGTGAGGGTGATACTTTAATGGGGACTAGGTATAAAATCGAGGAAAATAGGTTATATTTGTTTACATGTACAAATAATACCCTACCAAAGGATGAGGGATGTATCAGACATGAGGTTTATTGATGCATACAAGGCATGATGGGATCAAATGTAGCCATTAAATTTGGTAGGTCTTCCTTAGATGCCTATGACATGGAGGGAGAGATTACATATGGAATTCAAGGTGTGACCATAAATGAGAGGAATCTAAGGAGTAATGATCAAGTAGATTTCCCATGGGTGGAGATAAAGGGCAAACTTATTGTGGTGATAAAGATATGGATGAGGATATACAGGTTGATGATGTTGGGGGAGATGGACCAAAAGGAATAACACATATGATTATGATTAATGGTGATGGGGAGGGTGATGGAGTGGATATAGTGATGCAACCAATAGTTGAGACACGTAAAACTTGATGAGATGGAGTAGGGCCATCAGGGCCAATACAGTTGATGGAGGATGATGCCTTGATTGATAAGTTACATTAGGAGATTAGGGTGAGGGATATAGATATAGTTGGCCCATGGAGAGATGGGGTAGATCAAGAGGGTCATGGATTTTCTAGAGCTATAATGATAAGCACATTACATGTGGAGTAGACCATATGATAGTTGAGTTTAGGATGAGGTAGGAGGGTTTGGTGACCCATGATATGGGTATTCAATTAGAGGATGATATAGGTGTTACTTAGATATATCATAGAGAGTAGGATTTAGCATGTAATGAGCTATAGAGATCTAGAGAGATACTAATGTCATCAATCCAATTGAAGGCATTGTCAAACATTATGAGAGTGATGGAGTAGGTGTTCTACTATCAGAGCCTCTATGAGTTATTTTTTCTAGTAGATCAATAGGCACAATTATTCATACAGTATTTGAGTAGCATGAGATTATTATCAATGGCTAGGATAACATAGATGATAGTATCAAATCATTCTATGGGTCAGTCATCTTAGCATGTCATGGGTCCCCCATGTAGTACACTTTAGTGTCCATGTATAAGATCACCCCATTCATATGGATAAAGTTAGAGTTAGAGGATTATACAATAGACATACATTTTTTATGTATACATGAGATTATAATATTTATTCATGGACATGATTTGTGTGTGTGTGTCTGTGTGTGTGTGTGTGGTGTGTGTGTGTGTGTGTGTGTGTGTGCGCGTGTGCATGCGTGTGCGTGTGCATGTGTGTGTGTGTGTGTGTGTGTGTGTGTGTGTGTGTGTGTGTGTGTGTATGTGTGTGTGTGTGTGTGTGTGTGTGTGTGTGTGTGTGTGTGTGTGTGTGTGTGTGTGTGTGTGTGTGTGTGTGTGTGTGTGTGTGTGCATGTGTGTGTGTGTGTGAGTGTGAGTGATTCATTTTCGAATGTTATTGTGTATGGATATGATCATGATTTATGTTTTATGGATATTTAATTGTGGTATATGTAAATGTGTAGATGGATAAATGGATGTACATGTTATTAAATTATCTCTTATACATTTTATATTTGACACATGTTAGTATTTTTGTTATCATTATTCTAAAAAATGGATGTGAAAATGTGTTTATGAAAATGAGATGGGTTAATAGCTGATTTTCTTAGGCTTTGCATATAGTTACAACATGATTATGAACATGATTTGAGAATCCTTATTTTTGATATAATTCATGACAATATGCACCAATGGTATGGAAAAATAATGATGTCTATTTTGTAATATGCATGGGGACTAAGATATTACCAAGTTCAAGACATAATGCATCATGATATGGAAGATCATAATAACATAATTTGTAGTTCACAAAGTGAAATTTGACTCAAATCAATAACAAAAACAAGATTAAAAAAGCAAATAAAACAAGTAAATATCTATACAAACAAGAAAGTAAGTAAGCAACTATACAAACAAGGAAGGAAACACCTGTACAAACATAGAAAACAACTGTAAAGACACGTATAAAAGTAAACAAATGTATAAACAAGAAAAACAATTGGTTTTATTGTATGTCCTTTAGATTAGAAACCATTTAACATGTGATATTTTCATAATGATAATCTTATGAAGTGTAATCTGCATAAGGTATGACAAGGGTATTGAAACTAAGGACAAATGGTTTATTATTATTATTATTTTTGTATTTTTGTGGTTTTTTGTGATGGATAACTAAACTATGTACATAAAGGAAAACCAGTTCTTGAGTTTGGAAGGGAAATAAAGGAGGAATTTATTATAGATGGATGAGTGATGATCTAAATATTGTGACATAGAAGACATATATACAAGATGTTTTTGAAACATGAGTCAATGTTTTATGCACATAACCACCAAAATCAAAACCTATAAAAATATGGAATGGATGACAAGGATAGAATATAAAAGGGATATATACATTAGGATATATGAACGATGGGATGGTATGGATTTCAAAATGCCCCCAAGTAATAAGTGTGTGTATAGATAATGGTTTACATGGTGCCAAAAATTGTTTTTCACCATAGTACTTGCCTAAAGTGCCATAAGGATGGTTTTCACTATTGGATGAATTATTTCTCTTTCTCTTTTTTTATTTTTTTGTTTTTTTATACACACACACACACATTTGCACTAAAGTGATTAGACATGGAATCACTTGAGATTCATGATGTTCATTATCTCAACAAGATTTTTACCATCTTTAGTTGATAGTTTATAAGCACCAGATTCATACTTGGACATGATAACATAAGGACCTAACCTATTAGGTTCAAATTGGCCCTTATCTTTGTGATTAACGTTTGTATTTTGTTGTTTTTCCTTTAAAACAAGATCTTCAACTTTAAAATCATTAGCTCTATTTTTTTGTTATAATTATGATAGAGGTGGTTTTAATAGGTTTGAAAGTGATTGAGGTCACAAAGTCATTTTTTATTTAAGACGTTAAGATCATGTAGTCATGAGGTGCAATATTATTCATCATCAACTAAGTTTTACAAGGAGATATGTAATGAAGGGAGATCAATTTCATCTAGTAAGATATATTTAGTGCCATAAACAAGGGAATACTGGGTTCTTCTACTGGGTTTTTAGATGCTTGTATTGTAAGTCCATAGAGTAGGATAAACTTGAAAATTCTAATCATGGCCAACATCATTGACAACTCATTTAAGGATATTGAGAATGTTTTATTATATGCCTATACTTGGTGATTTACTTTGGGATAATATGGCATAGACCATTTTTATTGATGTGATAGGTTTTAAAAAAAATTGTATATTTATTCTTAAAAGACTTACCATTATCAAAAATGATGGTAGATGGAATATCATAACAAAAAATTATATGGTTCAAGATAAATTTAGAGATCTATTTTATTTTTATGTGGGTAAGGGTAATGGCCTCAACCCATTTGGTGATGTATTCTATAGTTCACTTCATAGGATAGTAAGTGATTCCACTTTCTATTTGACATGTGATTGCCTAATAATATTAAGATCCCTGCTAGTAGAATGACAAGGTTCTCATCATTTAATGGATTTGGATTGTGAGATCATGGATATTCCTATTTAACTCTGGGCAATGATGTTACTCTCAGTCTGCTAGGATGTGCTTCAATGTTAGTAAAGACATATCCTAGTAAGTAATCTTGAGACCATGATAATACCCCCTAATGACATTTGCTATGTCATTTGCTAGATAATATCAGCATGTTAATTTGATGATTATAATTCCATGGTGGTGTTAATCTTAAGGTAAGTATTTTTTCAATCAATGAAGTGCCCATTTATCAATGCTTTAATTATTTCCATATGTTGCAATTAAGTTATACATGTGTTATATGCTATATAGATCTCACTTCATGATATTATAAATTTATAGATAACCTAACTACATTGGTGAAATCTAATACTTTGGCATGTCTAAGTCTATTGATTTGGCTACTAGGATAGAGGAATTTATGGGTGTAATGATTGTGGATGAACAAGTCATTCCCAACAAATTAACATGGATAATTCCAAGTATTTTCATGTCACGTGTGACCCTATTTCAAACCCTTAACTTCTCTTGAACCTTATTGATCCTAGTTGGATGCCGTAAATACCATTCAACCCTTTTCTTTGGTCTTAACTTGTATAATTATATTATAATAATTTTTTAGTTGATAGAAATACCTTTATATTTTTTTATTTCAAGTATGAGAATGAATTAGGTTAAA
The DNA here is from genome assembly GCA_037957365.1 of Torreya grandis. Lineage (NCBI taxonomy): Eukaryota > Viridiplantae > Streptophyta > Pinopsida > Cupressales > Taxaceae > Torreya > Torreya grandis. The sequence goes on along the minus strand of JARHVA010000504.1, from coordinate 5,158,919 downwards.
TCCTAGAATGCCTAGTTGCATAATTTAGATGCATTTTGCAATTATTCTTTGCCTAGATCAAAGTGGAAGAAAGAAAGATTTTGAAGAAACAATAAGGATCCAAAAATACACATTATGCCTTTAGAGACCTTGAATAGAAAGCCAAATTAATTAAGTTAGGGGATAGTAAGAAAGGTGGTTAGCTCCAAGCCATGTAGGAGGAAGGGACAGTTGTTATCCTCAGATTGGCTAAGCAAGGAGGAGAGAACACCTATTTAAATAAGGTGGCTCTCTTAGAAAGGAACATTTTTGCCATTTTGGTAATGGGGATAAGGAATCAAGGGAAGATCCTAGAGGAGAGCCTCAGATAATAGACAAATTTAGAAAATATCCCAAGAGAGACCCAAGTTGATTGGTAGGCTTCCTTATCACTTATCTATTTTTATGTTTGATTGAATGAATTTTATGTGATTCTTGATTTAATTACTACATTAATTTAAGTAAGGCCACATGGATTTCTTCTTTCCTTTACTTGCCTCCTCTTATTTGTGCATTGGTCACTCTACATTTGTTTTGCTTTTACATAGGAATTCAGAGTTGATATGATCCTCTTAGGTAGATACTCCTGTTAAAGTTTTTACTTGCATGGGATTAGAAATCTTTATGTAGATTGGATTATATAAGTGTAATAAAGTTTATTCTCTTCATGATAGAGGGTTTTTTGTCTCTTTCATGTTGGACTTGATGGTAGGATGCCTAACCCTCTCACGACTAAAATAGTGAATCATAAATTGTTTGTCGAAGGCCTAGTTTCCTTATAAATATATTCTTATGTATGTTAGTACACATGCTAACATTGATTTGATTATGTTAGACTCCTTGATTATGAGATGGTTGGAGTGTTTCCTTGTGAGTATCCATTTCATTGACCTAAAGAAACCTAAATTGCCTATCTTCCTTATTTACCTTACATTGTGATGTGAACATGCCAGGAACTAGGAGACCTAAGCTTGGGGGTGCCTAAATAAAATGTTTTATGATTGCAAAAAGGCTGGGAGGTGATCCCTCCTTCAATTGGCCTAAAGTCACACTAGAGAAAGGAGGAAACTATCTAAAAACTATTATTTATTCTTGTTGAGTTGATTTACTATGGAAAGATGTAAAAAAATAATTATTTACTCTTAGTTAAACAATATGTATATATGCATATGATCTATTATGGACCAAGATGTGAGCCACAACATTTATGTATATTATTAGTTACATGTTATGTACATTACCATGTGAATCCATAGTATAATATTCTTATATGAATTTGATTATAAATCCTCTTGTGAGATACACATCAATGTAAAAAGGAATGTGAACTAGACTGTTTATGTAACTATTAATAGAGATAGATGCAGTGTGATTCACTTGCTTAAATATTTGATAAGATTAGATTATATATATGCATCATGTCTCTTCATATATTATATGGTGTTATATATCAATGGTTTAGGCCAATAATGATTCGATGAAGATTAATTAAAATGACTATGAGTTATTACTGGTGATAACAATATAGCTTGATTTTATAACCTAAACATAGATGATATTATGGTAAAGGATATGTATTATGGAAGAGATCTTTGATTAAATCATTTGAGTAAGTTGTTTATTGTATACTTTTCCTATAATAAGTGAGACTAATATAAAAGAGAATTATAATGGATATGGGATCTATTGTTATAAAAATAATAATTATATGTACCCCTTTAGGTCTGAATGTAGATACCCTGCAAGGACTAATTAAGAAAAGAAGAGGATTTTGAGACCAACCCAAGATTTTGTGCTTTTACTGTTAGTAAATTAATCATTTGGTCTCATCTCTATGGTGTAATAAAATGGGTCTAAGTGTCAGTACTAGAAGTATTAATTCATAATAATTAGATGAGTCATCTCAAAATATTGAGCAACTCCTTAATAAATGTTTTACTAAGTTGAGCTTAATTTATGGTTCTAATAACTAACTAAACCAATGGGATTATTGGTTTAGAGTTGAGATATTGATTTAGGCCTTGACACATCTTTATTCAATTTATTTATGCAAACATCAGCCCTCTATATCTTCGTTGAGTCTTTATAAGGGATACAGGATTAGCTTTAGATGTGTTAATGGTAATAGTTCACTAACAGGTGTATTTAGCCTCACCTTAGCCTAATCCACATTCGACAAGTCAACTTCTATCCTTCACTTTATTTTTTCCTTAATTTTTTTTATGTGACTATTTATTGTATTTACTTTTGCCTTAGCCAATTTTTTCTTTTTAAAGTTTGCCAAATGATGCCATGTGGCATCATTTTGGTGGTCCAGGGAGTCAATGGGGTAATTAATCCCCTAATGCCTCTGAGGTTCCAAGGACCCAAGAAGATGCCAAGTGTAAGCATTTTGGACTTCAAAATCTCAGGAGGAATAAACCATTAGGGTCTAATCATTAATGCCTTAAATGTTTAGGGGACCTAAAAAGATACTACTTAGTAGCATTTTAGAGTTTATAACCCTAGGGGGATTAAGCCATTAGGGTCTAATCACCTAATGATTTTGAGGTCTTGAGGGGGTTGAAAAGTTACCAAATGATTTTGAGTTGGGCTTAGGGTCTCATAATCATGATAAGTGGCATAATCATGGCCAATGAAGAGATTATATGGGGGTAGAACATAGGCCATGTGGATTTGATTATGTTATTATTAAAATAAGGTTGATGTTGACATTCATGTAAATGATAAAATCTAAGCATAGGTTGTTCTTAATTTTGGTGTGAAATAGACCCAAAGGGTCCACATGGCACCCAGTCATGCTAACAATGAACTGAGGTTAAAATTGATGGTTAACTTAGTGTGTTGACATGAAAATCATGAGCTTATGCTAGTGAATGAATTCTTAGTGTGATCATTGAACCTTTGAAACTTTTTGACTTCTTATCCAGTGAAATATGCCTGGTAAATAATTCCCTAAGTAACTAATGATAAAATCAAATAAGTATCCACATATATATTTATATATCCTCTCATGTTTTTGGGGTCTAGTTACATGTGAATTAGTGGTGGTCATGTCTATTTAAGAATTAAAAAAATAGAAATGATAATTTAGGTATCAAAGTGCAAGTTGAACTCTAAAAGCTCTAGGAATGAATTATTTGGGCCCACTAATTTGATAAATCAGATAAACTTGAGTTATGTAAATATAATGTCACAATATGAAAGCATGGGAATCATTGTAGATGGTTTTCACTAAGATTTATAGATTAAGGATCTAGTAGGGATCCATGTCTAAATTCTTAAAACTCTATAGCGTGTGATGATGATGTTAGAGGAAAGGTTACCTTGAATCCCTATGTTATAAGGAGTCTTTTCATCATAGTAAGGGCATAGATAAGTTGGGAAATCTTCATTATCACATGATCAAAAGAGGATCAGAATTCACCTTTAGTAGTTTTTTATGAGGCAACATGCTCAAACATCAGTGTTCCTTATGAAGGTTTTAGGTGTAAAACCATGTAAAGTCTTAAAATAATATTATGGAAATAGGCCTTCTCAATGTGAATGTTTTAGTTTTGGAACCAATGGCTACTTTTCATGAAATTTCTCTAGGAATTCTTAGATCATTATTAAAATCTTGATATAGACTAAGTGTAAGGACCAAATTTTATTTTACCCTCTAGTATATTTATTTTATTTTATCTGAAAACTCTTGTTATGTATTAAAGAATCATGAAATGTTAATGACATGTTATAAATACAAGAATAATAGTCCACCTTTTTATAAATTACTTGGTTATGTATGTGTATATGCATGTTGCTTGCTTTTATAGTGTGTGGTTGGATAATTGTGCTTCTATTTTTATGCTACCATATTAAAATAAGACTATAAATCTAAATTGAATTGGCTTGTAATGCTTGAATTTATGTTCAGATGTTGTTAATTTAACATATAACTATGAAAATACTATAATGAACTCTCTTTTTGAAATTATGAATTCCCTAGAAATGTTGATTGCACATGTTTGGACTGTGGGAATGTTTTATAGTGTATATCCTTGTTGTTAGGTCATTATAATTGTTTGATGAATCATGATATGGTAAAACTCTAATTTTGAGGTAATGGATTACTCAATGGACAAATTGATGTTATAATGTGCTAACCAATTATGTGTAGATTGTGCATTTTTAATATGGGAATGAGATGAATCTCTTGAAATTAACTTATAGCATGTATACCTTTTAATAGTTACCTTCTTTCATGTAAAATAATATGCTCCATGGGGATAACTCAAAGTTTATATTAATTTTGTTATGTATGTAAGCATGTACTTATTCATATTTGTTGGTTATGGATGCATGATGATTAATATCGTACCTTCCTAGTTGTGGGGTGCATGGAATGGATTGAGGTAACATTACAAACTCTTGATATTAAGAGAAAAAATTAATCAATAAATAAGCTTGAAGTATAAATAATGGTGACCAATTACATGGAAATAACCTTGAATGGGTATATCTTTTATTTCTATCTTCTCTCATGATAATAACTTGTTTTAATATTCATTACTTAAACTACTAGTTACCTTGGGCACTATTATAGTGTTACGTGTAACAAGAATTAGAGGGCAAAAACCATGGAGGTGACCCTTAACTTGAGATGATAGCTCTGTATCTCTCTTCCATGCATAATATGACTGCACATATATATGGGACCTATCATTATAGGTAGTAATACATTGAAATCATCATGTTAAGGCCAACAAGGCATGATTTTAATAACACGTCACACCTTGGTGGGTTGTGAATATGGATCATTCATAAGTGTGACTTCTAAAGAGGCACAGGTAATGAATGTTCTAAATTATTATGAATGTATGTTATGACTAGAACCAAGATTGAAAATTTTGAGGAAATTTAGAGACTCTAACACATAAGACATTACAAAATTTTAAATTTAATCAAGCTATGAAATTAAGGAAGAAGATAATTAGCTTGTTGTAGGAGTTTGGTGATAATACTAGAATTATCATGGCATAATGATTAGACATTAAATAATATACTATTTATTCTAATGTACCAAAATATGGTGGAAATGGTAGAAGGATCAATTTTACATGATTCTTATGAATAAATAGGGATATTGCATTGTCAGTTTAGCTTGAAGGGTTACTACCTTGCAAGCCTCCTAAAATGACAAGGACAAAGCACTCTGAAAAATATGGTTAGGGTGTCATCATTTAATGGTGAAAATTGTTGGTAATGATTCAAGAAAGTAAATAGACATGCAAAAAAACTTTATGATAAAATAATTATACCTTATACTTGAAGTGAAATATGTTGATAAGGACATCCTCTTTGATCATGATATTTGGAAACTTTGTTCATGAAACTTCTAATGATGGGTTTGACATCATGGTAGAAAGTCAAGTTAGGATTGATTGCTCCCTTGGTTAGTGAACCCATTTTTATAATGAATAATTTTGTCATTCTTCCCTTAGGTGGATCATAAAGCCACATAGTGATCATATTGTGATCTAATTTTTATTAAGTGTGCTTGCCAAACTTATTTTGAGTTGACTAAACTTTTATTTAAGTTGTTTAAAAACTATAATTATTTTATTTTGAATTTAATTATTTTAAGTCAAATGTTGATCATGGAATTCATTGATGAAATTTTCAATTGAATTTGATTTCATTACTGAGACTACTTGGTCTCATTTTATTGATTTTTCACTTACATGATTAGCTAATTTTTATTCATGTTATTTTGATTCTTGTTCACATTAGTTTTATGTGTTTCATGTATGTGTACAATTGGGCATCTATGACATTGTGTGGTGGAGGAGAATTATATTGGAACATATCTAGTGGGTCATGATTGGAATTTTAGGTTCATGACACCATCCTTCCCATGCACTGGATGTGGTGGATTTACATAGGACATTGAGGTGTCTATTTTATTTATGTGCATTGACTATGGTTGGTGGACCTATGTCATAAGGGCCTTCTATGAATTGATCTTAGATAATGGATCAATGTATTAGGATCTTCATACATATTGATTTACACATGATTCTCTTGGATGGTGGACCAATATCCTGGAAGCCTCAAACACATTGATTGGCACATGATTCTCTTGGCTAGTGGATTAATTTCTTAGGATCCTAATGCATGAAAATTGGCATATGACTCCTTTGATCATTGGACTAATGTCTTAATGGCCTTACATATATTGATTAGTGTGGTAGTAGGTTGTTTAAAAACTTCCATGATTGGCATAATGTGCTAAGAATGGAGACATTCCCATGCTTGTATTTGTATCTAATAGAATGAAGAGCTGGGAGGAATGTCCCCATGATCTTCTATGTGTTAGATAACATAAGATATGGTGACTCATCATTTCCAACTAATACCTTAATTATTTAGTATGGAATAAGTATATTTTAATTCTAATAAAAATGGTATAACCATAAAGGAATATTTACCTTAGAAGTATAAATTCATTGTGTTTGGCACCCATCAGTCTTCTCTTAGTATGAATTATACATCCAAGGAATACTTGACCTCTCATTCTCATAGTATAAAATTTTGAGTCTCAATTGATTGGGATAGATGTGTATTATAGTATGGCCTACATCAGAATGAATGACCCTCTTTTTAGAATCTAATCATGTTTTAATTATTAGCTTATAATGATGGATGACTAGAATAAAAATTGTTAGTTATCATTGGTTGATCCTTAATCATTTAAGGTGGCCAATGAGTAGAGATTAATAGCATAGATTGGGATGAAGCAAAGTTTAAGTCTAAAATTGAACCTAATATCATCCCTTGATGAGGGAACAATTAATTAGGTAATTTTCACATCTTTCCATAACTTGAAATATTAGTTCATAGGAAGAGAAAGTTAATGAATTAGAAGATAGAGGATGCATCTGAAACCCTAACTATGGGTAGAATACATATTTGGGTGTAGAAGATTTTTTTTTGAAATGGAAATTAAATTATTATAACAAAGATTTGGAGTATCTTTTGAGTTGGTCACAAGAACTCTCATTATGTTAAATTAATAATAGCAGTCTTACCAATAGATTAGTGTAAAAGTGGAGATCTTGAGTAGTCAAATAATTTTGTGCTCCATGTAGTTTTGATTCATGACTTATACTACAAGCATAGAATGATTACTTGATACTTTTTATAACACCAATGAATGAAAGATGGAATTGGTATGACTCAAGTTGTAGAATAAAAAATTAGCATCTAAATATTGACAATCAAGATTCTTCAAAAAGTGATAGACAAATATGACATAGTAAGTTGTATCTTACTGTTTAAACTCTCATATGTTGCTTGAGAATCATTTCTAATTATGTTTTAAGGGAACCAAGGGATGTTTGAAATCCTAAAATAATATGTTGGCCTCATATGGAAGTTAGCCTTAGCATTAGATGAAATCATTGGTAGTACAATGGGTTTCCATGAAAGGGCACATATTTTCACATCATATGTTGCCATGGAATGGCACATAAAAAATTTAGGATGATCCTCCCTTATTTGGCACACATAGATACTAGGCTATATCATCAAACAGTGTAATTTGATTACACTAGAAATAAGGTATATCATAAGGATGTGATATTTCCTTTGTGATAATTCTAATCATTAGCTTTGAAAGCTATGATGGGTGAACAAAGAATTTATGCATCAAAGATGATTCCCATTAAAGTGGTAAGAATGTAGTATACCTCATGGGATAGTGAGTGACTCTAATTATTAATTAACATGTGATTTCTTGATAAGAATAAGATCCCTACCAATGGAATAATAAGGTGTTCATCTTATAATGCATGTGGATAGTGAGATCATGGATACTCTTATTTGACTCTAGATAATGATGTTACTCTCAATCTACTAGGACATGCTTGAGTGTTAGTAAATACATATCCTAGTAAGTACTCGTGATACCATGATAGTACCCCCCCCATTGACATTTGTTATGTTATTTTTAAGACAATATGAGTATGTTAATTTGATGGTTATCCTTCTATGGTGGTGCTTATTTTAAGGCAATTAGATTATATAATAGATGAAGTACCCATTTAGTAATGCTTGAATAATTTTCATATGTTGTAATTGATTTATACATATGTTAGATACTATAAATATCTCACTTCATGATCTTACGAATTATTAGATAAGTTTATGGAATTGTTGCAATTGAATAATTTGGCATGGCTAAGTTTGTTGCTTTAGCTAATAGTATAAAGGAATCCATGGGTACAATGAGTGTGAAATAATAGTTCATTTATAATGAATAAACATGGACTATGTTAGGCATTTTCACATCATTTTGACCCTATCTTAGACCCTTAACTTGTACTAAACTTTGTTGATCCTAGTTGGATTCATTGAATACCATGCAATCCTTTTATTTAGTCTTGAAATGTATAATTAGATTGTAATTATTGTTTGAGTTTTAGAACCACCTTTAGATTGTCATATTTAATGCATGAGGATGAATTAGGTTAATGCCTAGTTGCATAGTGTAGATGCATTTTGTACTTATTCTTTACCTATATTAAAGTGTAAGAAATAAATATATGGAAGCAATCATAATGATATGCAAAGTCACCTTATGCCTTTATGGACCTTTAATAAAACATCCAATTAATGAAGGCATGAGCTATTAATAAAAGTGTTTAGCTCTAAGTCATGTAGGAGGAAGGGACAATTATCATCCTTAGATTGGCTGAGTAAGGAGTAGAGAATGCCTATTTAAATAAGGTGAGTATCTTATAAAGTAAACTTTTGGACATTTTGGTAATAGGGATAAGGAACTAAGGGAAGAGCCTAGAGAAAGAGAGTCTCAACTAATAAACAATTCAAAAAAATATCCCAAGAAGGACCTAAGTCAATTGGTAAGCTTCTTTATGACTTGTCTATTTTGATGTTTGGTTGAATGAAGTTTGTGTGATTCCTTCTTGAATTACTATGTTTAGGGAAGTAAGGCCACATAGATTGCATCTTTAATTTTTTCTTGCCTCCTCTTGTTTGTTTATTGATCACTCTGTAGTTGTTTGGATTTTATATGGGAATTTAGAGTTGAGATGTTCCTCCTTGGTATATTTTGTTGTTACAGTTTTTACTTGCATGGGAATATAAATCTTCATGTAACTTGTCTTGTATAAGTGCCAAAAAGGTTATGCTCTTCATGGTGAAGGGTTTTTGTGTGGTCTCATATTGAACATGATGGTAGGATTCCTAACACTTTCATGACTAGAATAGTGAATCATAAATTATTGATCAAAGGCCTAGTTACCTTATCAATATATTCCTATGTACACTAGTACACTTTTTAACATTGATTTGAGTATGTTATCCTCCTTAATTATGATATGGATAGACTCTTTCCTTATGATTTATCATATCCTTGACCCCAAGACATGTAAACCACATCTTTTCCTTATTTTCCTTACATTGTGATGTGAACATGCCTAGAGATGGGATTCCTAAACTCAGGGGTGCATAGAGTAGATGCTTAATGATGGAAAAATGTTCTAGACATAATCCTCTTTTAGTTGGCCTGAAATCACACTAGAGCAAGGAAGAAACAATCTAACATCTATTATTTATTATTGTTTAGTTACTTCATTATGGCTAGTTGTAAGCCAAGAATTATTTACTCTTATTTGAACAATCTGTATATGTATGCCTATGATCTATTATGGGCCAAGATGTGAACCACAAGATTTATGTATATTATTAATTGCATGTTTTGTATATTACTATGTGAATCTATTGTATAATCTAATTGTATGGATTTGACTATAGATACTCTTGTGAGAGAAACATCAAATTAAGAGGGAATGTGAACTAGACTGTTATTATCATTATTAATGGGGATAGCAACATCATTAACTTACTTAAATCTTTGATAAGATCAGCCTATTGAATATGCACTGTGTCTCTTCATATAGTACGTGGTGTTATATCTTAATGGTTTATACCAAAAATAAATGTGTGTAAATTAATTAGAATGACTATGATATTGTTATTAGGAATAACAGTATAGCTTGATTGTATAACCTTAATATAGATGATATTCTAGCAAAGGATATATATTTTGAAATAGGTATTTGATTAAAGTATTTGAGTAAGTTGTCTATTATAGAATTTTCATTTAATAAGTTAGACTAATATAAAAGATAAATATAATGGAGTTGGGATCCATTGTTATAGAAATAATAATGCTATGTAATCTTTCAAGTCTAATTGTAGACACCCTACAAGGAATGATTAATGAATGAAGAGGAGTCCTAAGACCAACCCAAGATTATATGCTTTTACTTTCAATAAATTTATCATTTGATCTCTTCTCTATGGTGTAATATAATGGGTCTTAGTGATAATTCTAAAAGTATTAGTTCCAATTAATTAGACCTATCATCTCATAGTATTGAGTAGCTCCTTAAAAAATGTTTTACTAAGTTGTTCTTACCTTACAGCCCTAATAACTGAGTAAACCAATGGGATTATTGGCTTAGAGTTGAGATATCAATTTAGGTCTTGATATTTATTTATTCAATCAATTTATGGGAATGTCATCCCTCTGTATATTATTTGAGTCTTTTTGAGGGATGTAACATTAGCTTCAAATGTGTTAATATAAATAATTCACTAATAGTCTATTTAGCCCATACTTAGCCTAATCTATATTCAACAAGTTTATTTATATCTTTCACTTTGTTTTTACCTTAGTTAATTTTGTATGTTGACTATTTCTTGTATTTATTTTTACCCTAACTAATTTTTGTCTTTTAAATTCTTTTTAATGATGCCACATGACATCATTCTATTGGTTTGGGGAGTTAGTAGGGTAGTTAATCCCCTAATGCTTCTAAGGTTTTGGGGACTTGAGAAGATGCCAAGTGGTAGTATTTTAGAGTTTGGAATCTTGAGAGGATTAAACCATTAGATTATAACCCCTAATGCCTCAAAGGTTTTAAGGACTTGAGAATCTACCAAGTGGAAGAATTTTAGAGTTTGGAACCCTAAGAGGATTAAACCATTAGGGTCTAATCCACTAATAATTTTGAGGTCCTAGGGACCTGAAAATCTACCAAGTGGTAGCATCCTAAAATCTTGAAATTTGAGTGATTTATTATTGGATTTATGTCTGGGGTCCCATAATCATGACAAGTGACATGATCATGGCCTAGAAGAGCTTAGATGGGAGAAAACTATGGGCTATGTGGATTCAATTACATTATTTATAGGCTGAGGTTGGGATTCCAATCATGTAAATGATAAAATCCAAGTATAGGTTTTCCTTAGTTTTGGTGTGAAATAAACCCAAAGGGGGCATGTGGTGCCCAACCTTGCTAGTGATGGACTAAGGTTAAAATTAATGGTTAACTTAACATTTTGACATGATAACCATGATCTTGTGCTAGCAAATGAATTCTTATTATCATGGTTGAACCTTGGAAATGTTTCAACCTCTTACCTAGTGACACATAATTGGTAAATAATTCCTTAAGTAGCTGATGAGAAAATCAAATATGTATCCACATATATATTTATTTATCCACTCATGTTTTTTGGGTCTTGTTATACATGAATTTATGATGGTCATGTCCATTTAATTATAATAAAAATAGGCATGACATATTCAGTGGTAATAATTATGTGCTTGTGGTCGTTAGAAGAATTAGGATTGATTTTACCAATGAGGTCTAACCCCCATGTGTAAAAGGGCCATGATGTTAAAATGGGATGCAAATATCGAGATGGAATATGGATAAGGTCCCCATCTTTTTGGCATGGGAAACATTTATTTACATATTAATAAGAATTAATTTCCATTAGAGGCCAATAATATCCAATTATAATAAGCTTATCGGCAAGGACCACTCCACTAGTGTGTGTAACATAGATATTGTCATGAACTTATTTAATAACTAAGGTTTGCCTGATCAAAGTTGATACACCAAAAAATTTCCATCATATCTTATACACTATAAGGTATTTGTAAGGATTATGAATCAAGAAGCACATTAAATGAATGATTTATTATGGTTGTGAGATAAGTTTTGAATGATAATATTATCATGAAGATATGTGTAAATATCTTGGTACCAAGGGGAATCATGACTAATAATATCATAAATAATTTCAAATTTAGTAACATCATAAGCTAGAAACATTGAGTGCTTAACAAATAACTAACTATGACCTATGTTTGTATGCATGTCAAGAAGGGAACCAATTATTTCCATAGTGTTAGCTATTCTATTATCAATATGAGTAACCTACTCAAATTGTATATACTTGAAATATTGTTTCAAACTATCCACTATTATTTTATAAAGAATGATTTTATAATATTTTCATTAGTAATCATCATTGATTTGGTTGATAATAATCCTTGAATCCCCATAAACTAATATATGTTGGATGCCCCACTGAATAGTTAGTCTTAAACCAGAAATAAGAGCCTCGTGCTCTCATATGTTGTTGGTACAAGGAAATCCTATTTGAAAGAATTTTATGATAAGATCACCTTGTGGAGTTATGATCAAAATTACTTCACTTGAGCCATGGTTAGTGAAGGATTTATCAAAATATAAGTACCACTCTGTTGATTCATCCAAGGATAACCTAGATTATCTAGGAAAGTCTATGGTTAAAGGTTGTCTATCTATTATTGGATCCTCTAATAATATGTCTAAAATAATTTTATATTTCATGGCCTTCTTATTAACATACTCAATATAAAACTCACTTAATAGCATAACCCACTTATCCATTCTCCCTTTTAGATCTAATTTTGAAATATTATATTTAAGTGGATTGATTTTTGTAATGATTTTAGTTTTATTATTAAGCAAGTAATGGTGAAATTTTTAAGATTATAAAATAATTATGAGACATTCCTTTTCAATTTTATATTATTTTAATTCACAGTATACCAAATTCCTACTCAAATGGTACATTTGTATTTATGTCCCCTACTCATCATGTTGTGCCAATAGTGCCCCCCAATGCATGTTGTGTACATTTAATATATAAAAATAAAGGTTTAATTGGGGTAGGTGGCTTTAATATTGGTGAATTTGATAGATATTGTTTGAGATTTTCAAACACTTTTTTTCATTATTTGTTCTAGTTAAAAGTCACACTCTTTTTAAGTAGATACATGAATGGGTGGCATATGTCTATAGGTTGAGATATGAATATGTTGATCACCTAAAAAAATTATTACAAAATTCAAAGTTGTTTGACATTAGTAAGTGGAGGTATTTATTTTATAGTTTTTACCTTTGTTTTATCCACTTATATACTTATCTATGACATAATAAAACCCAAAATATTCTATAATTTGACCCCAAACTCACATTTCCTTACATTTAAGTGAACCTTTTATTCCATTGGCTACTCAAATATTTTATGTAGTACTATGGGATTATTTTTTATTGTTTTAGATTTTTCCAAAATATAATGTACATAATCTTTAAAAATATTATGAATCATGTCATGAAAAAATTCTATCATAACACATTGATATGTGGCTCTAGAATTTTTGAGACCAAATGGATGACTTGGTAACAGAATATGCCCTAAGGTGTGATGAATGTTATTTTGTGTTGGTATTCAAGTGAAATTTTGATTTGGTTACATCCATAAAAACCAATTAATAATGACAACATTGCATGACCTGTTGTAGAGCCTACAATCATGTCAATTTTTGGAAGTGGAAAGTCATTTTTCAGACAAACCTTATTAATATATTGAAAATATACACAAACTTTTATCCTTGTTGGGTTTTAGTTTACTATAACTATGGTATAAATACACTATAAATAATATATGGATCAAATGAATCTTACTTCCAAATAATATTATAGTTCCCCCTTTACGAGTAGAGCCACCTTATGATGCATTTTTATCAATTCTTATTTAAAAGGTTTAGCATCCTTGTGAAAAAAAATGTGGTGGACTATAAGTGATAGGTTCAACCTAGGCATATCTACATATGACAAAACAAACACATCTAAAAATTTTTGGAGAAGGAGAGTTAGGATTGACTATTTTTCATGATCAATATAAGTGACAAGCTTCACCATTTTAGGCTTTTCATTGGTTCCAATATTTACATCAATGGTCATTTCAATCAACAATGTTGAATCTTCTTGAATAATTGTAATAGGGGGAGGAAGATTAAGTTCATCATTAAAGTATTATTGATTTTGAGTTGTATCATTTGATATTTTTGTAGAAGACTTAACTACATTGATCTTATTATTGTGTGGATGATTAAAGTCTATATGTTCTTGAAAGTATGTTAAATTATCTAAGTGAAATGAAAAATATTTATTATGATCCCATGCTAGAATGTGATCTCTACTAACTCTCATTAATTTAGATATAGACTCATAATTTTGAAAATGGTCAAGTGAGGGTGGATTTTATTGGTCTTGGGTTATAAATTTTGGATATGAAAGTTCAAGGGTCAAAATGGTTGTGTCATGGAAAATGTTTGTGGTTAAATATATTAATAATGGATATAAACATAACTTGTTTTATTATTGGAATATGACTCCTAATAATTTGTATAATAAGTAATATTATAATCATATAGGCTCATACGAGTTTGTTTAAATCCAATACCTCAAAAAGAAATCATTTATTTTAAACATTATAGGTTACACAAGCCCCTATCCATGAAGACCAAGGATTTTACCTTATAACTCACAATGTATCACATAATAGTTGGGGGTATGGAATATTATTTATTCTAAAAAACATGTATCTAACTCATCAACATAAATCCAAGAAGGGTTGAAGCCTTTGAATTTTTATTTCGAAAGGAATCTAACGTCAATGAAAGAGGTTCTCCAAAATTATCAGACTACTTATGTTTGATTCCTATGATGGGACCTTCCATGGTTATTAGGAGACATATAAAATGTGCCTAAATATTAGGCATCTTATATTTCATACTCTCCCATACCTTTATCCATAATGGTAAATTTGGATCTGATAGATGAAGTAATGGACTTGGATGTGGATGATGAGCTTTCAAATGTAGATGTTATCTAGATGGATACAGTTTGATATATTTGGTAACTCATAATTGGTTTCAAAAGTATCCTCTATGAATGGAAAATAATTAGCATTTTTTGTATCACCCTTCCAATAGTCTACAATATTTAAAAGGTTAAGGATCACTAGGAATAGTAACTTCCATACCAGAGTGGGAAAACTTGAGACATTGGTGGAAAGTAGATGAAATGGCATTAATGGTATGGATCCATGGATGACCAAGGAAAAATTTGTATTATAAATCAATATCTAGGGCATGGATTAAGGTGTCTTGTATAATAGGCTCCACTATAAGTGGAAGATGTATAATCCCAATTGACTAACATTTTGTATAGTTGTAGGCTTTATAGTGATAGTGTTGGGCCCTAGTGCTACTATCAAATGTCCCAAATGTTAATCAAACTTAATCTATAAAAATTTAATCAAGACTCTTTGTAAATAAACACCCTTTTTACTTTATGTTTGGACATAATGAATTCAATATACAATGGTAAGTTATGGGATGAACCAATGGGGGAAATATAATATGGTCAAAGTCACTTGATTATTAGAGGACAAATGTCCTATAAGTGCTTGGAAGTTGGATGGATTAATGTTTTATATAATTTTTGAATCTTGTACATTTTTGTATAAAATGTTCTTGTGGGTATTGGATGTCTTGAGAAGGTATAAAATAGAGATTTGGGTCAGTGTTTTCTCAAGTTGTTAAATGATATTATACTTACCTTCAAAGGTGGTTAAATGAATACTTATAATGGTTATTTTTGCATGCTTCATGGTGATGACATAATCTTGGGATTTGATCTTAATGATATAAACATGATTATCTATATGTTGGATATGATTTATAATGGAATAAAATGGCTTGCTGGTATGATTGAAATAGTTATCTTGGTTTTGCCCTTTGATTTTTTTAGTATAAATTTGCTCATGTTTAAAAAGGGAACTTGACATATCCATAAATTTTGATTATTATATGTGTAAGCATGATTCTATAATTATATGTCATCATGATCAATTAAGTCTTGTATATTATTTTTTAGACACCTAAAACTAGACAATTCATGTTAATTTTAACTATATTACTAATTCACACTAACATCATCCTTTCATCCCTAATCAATCTTCTATATACACTAACATCCATAATCTAACAACTATTCATTCTCCCTAATCAATTGATTATTTCTTTCATTATCACATCCTTTCCCATAAAATTCACATCACTTCTTATTAGTTAATTAATCTCAATTAATTAGCTAATCTTCTTCTAATGGGAAAATCTATGGAATTTGAAATATCCATATTTTCATAAATCAATAAATCATATTTTTCTCACATTCTCCCACAAATTTATTTTAAATTCATTTCTATCACCATGCAATATTTTTTTCACAAAGCATGCAATAAGCCCATACCTTATCAATTCCTCCTCTTACACACTTCATCCCTCTTTCTTGCACACTTTACCCATATATTTATGGGGAGGAAGAATAATCATCATACATTGATCTCCCATCTCATCCAATGGTCCACATCAATTTAAAAAAACTATAAATAAAGGGTTCCCCTCCACTCTTAGCAAGTATTGATAACACAACAAAGAGCTACCCTTTTTAAGAAATTCTTATACATCAATCCCATCACTTATCAATTAAAAATATACATTTAGAAAGGTGATATGATGTCTATTTGATCACATGCAACCACCAAGAATCTTAAAACTATATCTATTTGAGAAACATCTAATGAAAGTAAGGAGTATGGTGTATCTTGGGTGAAATCAAGGTATATGATTTGTTTATTTACTACTTTCTTAGATACCTCCTCCAAGGACACATGATTATATTAGGTAGCATTTCAATTTATTGTATTTCTACTATCAAAAACTAATCTTTGTTTAATGATGTTACATGTGGAACTCCCAGTGGGATGGTGCAACCCAAAACTAGCTTTGATATCTTTTAAGCATCCTCTTTACCCATAATCCAATACCAATTCTAGTTGAAATTCCACACATTTATCAAAAATTAATTAAAAATTTATTTCCATAATCATAGTAAAAATTATTTGAGTATCAGCAAAATCATTAGAGAAAGTGGCAAAAATGTTCTACTCATTGGTAGAATAGAAAATAGTCTACAGAATTTGTTTTTCTTATGTATTATTAAAAATGACCTGCACATTAGTGAAAATGTATTATATTAGTATAATAATTATTCTCATTGGTGAAAATATCTCTATTTTATCTAACTATGTTTTCAAGGATTATTGAAAATGTTATGCTCTTTGGAAAAAAATGGGATGTACTTTAGCATAATCATTTTTTTCCTCTAGCTGTGTTTGTAGGGATTAGTAGAAATGTTATACCCTTTGCTAAAATTGTGGTGTATTGTAGTAGAATATTTCTTTTCATCTTGTTATGTTTTTTTAGGGTCATTGTAATGATTAGTGCTTTGGTGGAAATGAGTTATACTTTGGTGGAATCATTTTTTTCCTCTGATTGTGTTTTTTCAAGTTTATTAAAAACAATATGTGCTTCAACATAAATGTGGTGTGCATTGGAGAAATTTCTCATAGTTTGGTGAAATCACATTTTCTATTTTTACTACATTTTCTCAAAAAAGTTTATTATATTAGTGAAAATTATCATCTTTTAGCAAAATCATAGGTTTCTATTTTTTGACATTCTAAGTTTTTTAAGATTATCAGAATTGACCTATTAATTAGTAGAATTAACTTCTAATTAGTGAAATTGACCTACTAATTAGCAATATAGACCTATATTTTAGTGGAAACATCATGTTGCTAATAAATTCATCTTTATTCTGATTTGTGTGTTTTTATCACTAAGTAGGGTGATTTTTTATTTTCAAACTATTAACCCCATTTTCATAAATTTTTAGTTATAACTTCATTTTGCAAAGGTCATGCCAATTATAAATTTTTTTTTGAATCAGGAGTGATACCCCTTGAACCCACCCTATACTATGATAAGTATAAAAAAAGGGGCACTAACCCTAGACTCCATGAAGGGCACTACTCCTCAACCTTATTAGAGGTTGTCACCCCTAGAACCTCGCTCTCTATCCCCATTTTAAATCAAAAAATATAGTTTCCTTACATCCACATAAATTATAAATACAACCAAAAGTATTAATTCATTGTTTACAAATTTTCACCTATCAAAGTCAAAATCAATCAAACAAACACTTATAAATTTTAGTTTTAGTGTTTAAAATAAGCACACACTTCAAATTTAGAGTTTTAAAATGAACAATTTACTTGAATCATTTGATTGTGTGTCTTTGTGTTTGATATCCTAAGTGTGTATGCTCTTCCCTTACCTAATTTTTAGATAATGGGTGATCAAAAACATTTTGATTAATTTTCCCATCTCAAAGTGAAAGCTACGTATGATCTCCTCTTTACCTTTATGGAACCCTAAGCATCATAAATAGACAAACTTCCCTTGTTTATCTTTGGTTTCATGCCTTGTACCTTAATCACCAAGCATTATTATTTAGGGTGTGGTGACTATAATTCCATCCCCTAACATATGACCCATCCCTGTGTTCTAAATGGTATACAAATTGAGGGAGGAGATGTATTACTAGCCAAGAAATTACATGTTTTAAGAGCACCCTAAAGTGAGGGTATTTCATATACATAAACCCTAGACAACACCTCTCAAGAAATAATTTTCTAGTGGCACTTCACTGAAATTATGGATAAATTGGGTGTGAAGGGACTCTCTCCTCTCATGCAATCCCATTAATCAACCTCTTCCATGAACTTGGGCCCCACTGTACCTCAAGGTATATAGGGACACACCCAGTTGATCTTATTTTACCTAGCTTAAGACCATTTAGCTGAAAATAACTATCATTGTATGTGATACAACATTCTTGAATATCAATTATCACATATAGATGTTTAGTGAGGCTTGGGAGATCAACCTATTCACCACTTTATGTGAGTAGATTAGTGGGATATTAGTTTCATTGTAAACTATTATTTATTAAGCAAAGTCCTTATTATTTGTTACTTTTGTTTATTTTTTGTTGAGACGTGTATTGGTTGAAACCCTTAAATAGTTCAAACAAAATTGATTCTAGTCAACTTCAACTAAATCAAATCCAATCAAACATTTGAAAGTTAAATATAGTCAACCTTAACCAAAATCAAATATCAAGTCACATATTTTAAATCAAACATCAACATATGGTCAACTTTGACCAAAGTCAACACCCAAAATCAATCCAGTAAAATTTAACAAAATTCAATGTCAGGTTAACCAATCAAATTCAAAACAAAGATAAAACTCAAATCCAAGATCAATTTTGACCAGGCCAAAACAAGTCGAAGGTCCAAAGTCAAACATTCCAAGTAAATCATATATAATCAAGTCAACTTTATCCAATTCAAATAAATTAACAAGTCAAATCCTATTAAATTTGACCAACTCAACTAGTTAAAGTCCCAAATCAAATATTAATAAGCAAATTTGGTCAAATTTAACCAAAATCAAAAGTTAAAATCTAAAGTCAACTTTTCAAATTCAAATCATGTCAAATTTGACCAAATTCAAATTAAATCAACTTTTAAAAGGTAAACCTTTGAATTCAAACTTTTAAAATTCAAACATTAGATCAACTTTGACCAAGTAAAATAATCAAATGTAAAAATTGGTCAACTTTAACCAAGTTTAACATCCCAAATCAAAAATCAACAAGTCAAACATCCAACTTGGACTTAGTCATATTAGGTTAACTTTGACCAAATTCAAACATTGAATCATGTCAACTTTGACCAAATCACATCAATTCCAACTTAATCACATCCAAAATTAAATCACATCTTATCTTTCCATTCAATCTCCCACACACATTGGTTGGGAAGAACAAAAATCACAACATCCATTCTTTCTCGCATCTACATCAAACCAAACATCAAAATAAAAAATAATCAAACATCAAATCCAACATCACAAATCAATATCTAATTTGAGCTTAATCATGTCAAAATCAAATCAACATCAAACATCAACCATCAAATCAATCCAAAACCACCACAATATGGATTGTGGCATCTCAAAACATATTTGGGTAGAATCCTAATGACTCCCACAATCCTAAATTGATCCTAACATTTCCTTCCATAACTTAATACATGATAGACCAAATTTTATAGCTTAGATAACAACTATCCCACCTAGTATTCCATTATGGCTCTTCATCCACTACTCTAACATATAATTCCCTTGAGTCAAACCATTAATCAATCCTCTATCTAGCACCCATCTAGCCCTAGTTTTGTAAATTATCTAAAAATCCAATTATAGTATATATGCAAGTAAAATAAGACAAATCTACAACTTATCCTAACTAGTAATATCCAAGATTAGAGAAGGTAATTAACTAACAATCCACTAGCAATACTTTTTTATATCAAGGTTATGACCAATTATGGATCTGATAAACAAGTAAGGGATATCTTACTACATAATACCAAAGGAGAGGTTTCCAAGGTATCTAGTCAAATGGCATTGTGAAATAACACTAGCTAGGTTTTATAATGTAATTAAAGGAAATTAACTAATCTACTAAATGAATATACAAGCTAATATAGTACTCACAAAATGTTGTGTCACAAAGGGGGATATACAATAAACACATAACAAGAAAATATAATTCCATTCAAGATAATATAGAAGTAATATAAGCAAGGAGAGATACAATTCAATCCATTAGTTATGTAATATCTACTTATCAAAATGACGAGCTAGGAATACTTACTTTATTAGAGTGAACCCATCATGCCTCAATTTATCCCTTGGTTGATGGTGTTTTTCAACAGGTCATTTTGGTTTGTAATGATCATAAGGATATATCATCTCTAGGCTATAATAATTTTCCTATGCACCCAAGACCTCCACAAGATGAATGTTACTACTCCAAGGCAAAATCCTAAGCAATGAAATACTTAAATGAAAATATTATCATATTTGTGAGATGTAATGATGCTTAAATGAATGATCCTCTCTATTAGATTAAATTGAAGGGGATATTTATATCCAAGTATTAACCCTAAACCATCCTAGGAAATTTATTTGACAAGGTCAGCCATGTTGATCTTTTTTGGTAGGAAAGATATTTCTTAGGTCTCAAACTAGGTGGTTGGGATGATGGAGTTCCATAATTTGCATTTAATTCTTAACAAGATAAAATGGTTTGACGTAGTAGGAAAATATAAAAAATGGGTGTTTACTTAGTTAGGAGATATTTTAGAAGGTGAATTTCTTAGAGGAATGGATAAAATGGTTTTAATCACTTATGGAATTGGATAAAGTGACTTATATTTATTTTAGGTAATAATATAAGGACCAATAATCTTGTGAAGCATAAAATATCTACCCACCCCTTTCCTAGTGCACCCTTTAACATGTGCACTCAGAGAGATTCAAAATCTATAGGTTCCTACAATAGAGAAAGCATCAGTAAATGATAAGTTTAAAAATATTATATGTATACATATGCCCCACTCAAAGCTCATCACATGTCATGCAGTTGTAACATGGGATAGTGCTTCAAGAAATAACATAGAAACACTTAAAATTGAGCTACTAAATTATATTAAAAAGTGGAAAATAAATTATAGTAAGGAAATAAATGGTGAAATAAAATAAACATAACTAAAAGTATCATGTACATACCTTAACTTACCTTTCCACTGAATGGTACCATGCAAATATTGTAGTCTTAATCATAGAGGGTGTAATACCTGCATTGGACAAAACCTAAGGATTCAAGACTAAATAATATCAATCATGGATGGTGTAGTATATACATTGGATAAGCCCTAAGGATAGAAGACTAAAAATAGAATAAAAGCATGCATACGTAGGATGATCAAAGTACTAATGAATAATCTCAAAATTGATTAAATTACTTAAAAAATTGGCAAGCCAGGATCATAAAGTCTAGGTTAAAACCAAAATACCAAGCATGTAAATGAAAAAAATTATGACAATGAATGTATCACACACTAAATAACATTGGGAAGCATGTAAAATATGAAGGATAAAAATAAAATGAATGTTGAATATACTAAATCATGTTGGGAAGTATGTAAAACATTCATGACAAAAAGGAATGTAGAACACACTAAATCAAGTTGGGAAGCATATAAAATGTGAATGATAAAAATGAATGTAGAACACACTAAATCATGTTTGGAAGCATGTAAAACATGAATGATAAAAATAAATCTAGAACAAACTAAATCATGTTAAGAAGCATGTAAAACATTATGTAAATGATAAAAAATATCATAGCACACACTAAATCACATTGGGAAGAGTGTAAAACATGAATGATAAAAATGAATGTAGAACTCACTAAATCATGTTGATAAGTATGTAAAACATTATAGATAAATGATATATCATGCAAGAAGACTACAAATGTGAAGTGATGTTTGTGAAGAAAACCTAGTCCTATCCAAGGTATTACAATGTAACTCACAAACTATAAACTAAGGTGTGTAATTAGGTAAAGGTGATCAAAGATGTGATCAGATAAAATTAGTATCCAACAAGGGGAATATCAATAAAATATTATGTAAATAAGGGATGTGAGGTTCTACATGGGTGATTAACTATCAACATAAATGATTTAAAACACTTTGATTTATGAAAAGAATTATAAATCATCCCATGAAGGATATATGCATGAAAATTAAAATGGACCTACCTTCCCAAAACATTTTCCCCATTCCTCAAGATAGAATCATCAGTTTATTGTAAAGTTTGGGTATTTGTGTGAAAAATAAGGTGGAACTATAAGCATAAGATATAATGAGACATCCTACCCCAGTCTATTATCCTACCACATCCCAATGGACCTTAGCTCTATTATGAGGCCAACTATGGAGTTTGAGATTTGACTAAGATAGGAGATGTGACAAATAAAGATCAAGTCTTTTAATGTGATCTAACTTTTAAGATTATGTTTTCCTTTTGATCATTGCATTTTGTTTATTTTATGATTTAGATTTTGTCTCTTTTGAATTTTTATATTCCTCCTCCATATGGATTTAGGGAACCAATCATGAGTGAAATAGGTGACAAACACAAGAGATCTTAAACTTGATCACTATAAAAAATGACCTAAAGACCATGGTGTCTAAAGATGCCTAGACTTTCCCACAAGTGTGCAATCTCAAAATTGACCTATATGTGCCTCAAATGAAAGGAAATAAGGTAAATATGGGGATAATGAAATATCTATCCATTTACTAAGAGATATAGTGATGAATATGCTTATATTTAATCATAAGGAGTTAAGATTGTGGTATGAAAGGGAAAATTATATGCTATGATAGTCATGTCACTAGAAAATCCATACTAACCTACAAGGATCTAACACAAGCACCAATGAAAGTAGTAATCATCCAAAATGAGGGGAAAGAAAAAATGTAATCCCAAGAAAAGTGGAAATTAAATTAGGATAAAATAATCATAAATATACTCAGGTCAAGAATGACATAAAAATATAATAAATGATAATAATGAAAGAGATATCTAAGAACCAAAATGGAAACAAAACCTTAATGTAATGTGAAAAACCAAAGAACCCAAAGGAAATAATGGTGTAAGTAAAGTGAAATAAAACCAAAGAAACCAAAGGAAAAAAATGTTGTAAGAAAATGAAACTAAATGAAATAAAACACACAAAATAAATAAATATGAGACAAATAATGATCAAGATCTATGCTAACATCGATGTCAAAGATGAGCATGTGAAATACAAGCTTATGTGTCTCAGAAGGTTTTTTGAAGTTAAATTGGTTTGTTATTATGTAATGGTAAGGAAAAGTGGGCATTGTATAATGACCCAAAGGGTAATATTATTTATGGATTGTAATCACAATATTCCCTAAAGTTTGAAGTGACATGTGGATGGGTATCACAAGATTCCCCAACATGTAGTATTGAGTGAGGTGAAATTGAACCATTAGAAGGAACTCCATTGGGATTTCCAATGTAGTTGGAGATATGTAAATGTGTTGATATGTTAGATTTTAAGGATGTTAAAATTGACATAGTGTGTGTAGGAAAGGTTGAAAGTGGTTTATAAGGTAAAGGAGGACCATTTATGATGTGCTTTGGAGTAGGCATGTAAACTATGTACTCCTTAGGTTCATGTGACCTAAGAGGT
Source organism: Torreya grandis (assembly GCA_037957365.1). Lineage (NCBI taxonomy): Eukaryota > Viridiplantae > Streptophyta > Pinopsida > Cupressales > Taxaceae > Torreya > Torreya grandis. Next base: position 5,134,590 of record JARHVA010000504.1, on the reverse strand, counting down.
TGAGGTTTGATGAATGAAACCACATGTTTGAATTTATTCGTGTTAATTATAGTCTCCTTATTGGTGTAGGAAGAGGGATCAACTATGTTTTGGATAACATTAGTGGATGAGGTGGAGGTATGAGGTATTTGTTATTTATCATTAGGTAGATGATGTTGGTGTGATTATGATTCTTTAGATTGGGCTTGTGATTCTTAAAGATAGTCTTGATAACGTTATTGTGTAAGAGTATCAAGTTTGAAATGTGGACCAAGAAATGAATCAATAATAAATTGGTGAAGATCATGACAAGTCTCATGAGAATGACCTACCATATCATGCCACCAATAAAACTTATCAAGATTTTACCATTTTGGAGGAGGTTTGGAAGCATCAAAGCTCATGGGTTTAGAGGGTGGTAATTTATTATTAAGCTCTTATAAACTCAAGGGAGGGTAGGTTGGGTTAAAATTGGTTGAATTATATGTTCCCTTTTGAGTTTGGAGAGGATTATATGAATCAGTGTTATGAGAAGATGATTGGAAACATTCCTTAGTAATTACTTGAGGTGATTCAAATTGAGTCATAAGAAAGTATTGCCTATTTTCTTGGTCTAAGGCTTCTTCTAGAGTTTTAGGTAGAAACATCCTATCTTTGTATTGAAAAGGAGATTTAAGAATAATAAATAGTTTTAAAATAGTATCCTCATTCATGTTATGGTCCACTTTTTGAGATAGAGACATCCATAGTTTGATGAAAGTGTGACAAGATTCATTAGGAATTTACTTGGCATCAATGAAATGGCCAAGGTAATTTTTAGGAAAGTCATTATGTTTTAATTCATTAATTAAAAAATTGAATAAATCCTCTAGTTGTGCAATGGAATGTCTAAGAATTTGATTTTATCATTCAAGGGCATCACCAACAAAGGTTTTGGATAAGATTTTAGTGGTAGCAAAGGTGTTAGATTTGACCCATTCTTTATAGATATTAGAAAAATATTTAAGAAAGATAGTGGGGTTCTTAGTCCCATCATATGTAATAGTTATAGAAATGTTTCTTACATCTATGGATGCAATGAATGGAGTTAAATGTTCATTTTGAATATTTTGAAGAATGTTTTTATGTAAAGGAGGTTGAGGGATGATATTCCCATTGGCATCTCTAAGAGGAGGAGGGATATAATTTAAATTTGGTTGAGTCATAATTGGTTGACTAATCATTTATAAGATATTAGATTAATTTGCATAATTTGGGAATTGTTAGTTGTTTGTATAACATTCATTTGTTGAATCATTCGAGAAAGATTTATAGTTGTATCAATAGAGGGATTAGGATTGTTGGGGGTAGGAGGTGGAATGGTAATGTTAGTATGAGGAGTATTCCCTATATTGGTAGTAGGGGGAGGACTAGGGTTAGTAACTAGAACTGTAAGACATTGTATTTGCCTTGTGGATACAAAATTTAGTTTGCATGATGGATTAATTGGTTTAGGATTAGGAAGAAAATAAGGAATAAATTTAATAGTTTCATCTAAATTTATAATATAATTGAGATTGTGATCTAAATATTTGATTGTGTAGTGTTCTTAACTAATTAAAAGCTAAAAAGAAGATATAATTATAAAATAATTAGTTTATTGAACTAAGTCATCCACCTACTAAACTAGGTCAGCCACTTACCGAATTGTGTCAAAAAATATATGAAAAACAAACTAGATCAGACACCTATTAAACTAAGTTGGCCATGTATTGAATTATGTCTAAAAATAGAGGTAACATAAACTAGGTCATCCACCTACTAAAATAAGTTGGCTAGGACCTATAGAATCAAACAAGTTGATCTAGTTGATTTCAAAGAAGAAAAAATAATAATAATAAATTATACTAGGTTGACCATGTCCTATAGAGTCGGCTAGGATGATCTAGTTGAATTCTAGGAACAAAAATAACATTTTGATAAAAAGGCCAAAACAAACTAGATCAACCAACTTATTCTAGTTGAATTCAGGCAAAAATAGAAAAAAATTAAAAAAATAAACTAAATCAACCAGTTCAATCTATTTATCTGTGTATATAATTTTAATAGAACTAAAAAAATAGAAAAAATATAATGGAAATTTGAAGTATTGATTAATTTTACTAAGAAACCTAAATGATAAATTTGAGATAATTGATAATATTGAGTTACTATGTTGGTAAGAGTGAACCTAGAAAATTGAACAAGAATGAAAATGCCAATTTAGTTAAATTATTAAGAGAGTTGAATCTCTATTGACTAGGTCATCTATGTAATATTTGGTCTTGTAAAGGCCAAAAATAGTGTTATTAAATAAAATCAAGTTAGTCGATCTAGTTTAAATAAGACTAATAAAAAAGGAAAATGAAACTAAATCAATCAAATAAATTTAGTTAGTTCAAACCAAAACATAATAATAAATAAAATAAATAATGTTAATTTAGTTGGGCATAGAAGGTAGAATAAATGACTAGATTAATCAATTCAATCTAGTTGGGTTTTTCTAAAAAACCCTATACACAAAGAACAAAATTAGACTAATAAGGTCGATGAATTTGAAAACTTATGCACAGAATATGAAATTGGATCAACAAAGTCAATGAATCTAAAAACCTATAAACAAAATATAAAGCTAGGTCGATAGGCTCAACTTTGTTAAAAACCTACACATAAAATATGAAACTAGGTTGATAGGCTCGACCTGGCTAAAAACATACACACAAAATATAAAACTAGATCAATAGACTCATTCTATTTGACTGTAAATGAAAATTATAAATTTTAAGGGTTAGATTCATGTTGGGTTCACCAAAATATATAGAAGAAAACAATACAAAACTACAACTTATCCTACTTAATAAATCTAAGCTCGGAGAAGATAATCAACTAACAATCTATTAGTAATATTTTTTTATATCAAGGTCATGACAAATTATGGATCCATTAAACCTAGCTAAGGTATATCTTACTAAACAATACCAAATGATAGATTTCTAAGGCCTCTATTTAAATGACATTATGTAATAACCCTAACTAGGTCTTATAATGTAAGAAAGAACATTAGTTGATATATTAAATGAACATATAAGCTAATATATTAAATGAACATATAAACCAATCTAGTGTTCACCAAATATTGTAGTACAAGGGGGGAATATAATAAAAATGTAACAATAAAATATAATTATAATCAAGACAATATAGAAGTAATCTAAACAAGAAAAGATATAATTCAATCCATTAGTTGTGCAATATCTACTTCTCAAAATGAAGAGATAGGAAGAGTTACCTTATTGGAGTGAACCCATCGTGCCTAAATCTCTCCCTTGGCCAATGGTGCTTTATAATAGGTTTTTGTAGTTTGTAAGGATCATAAGGATAAATTAGCTCTAGGTTATAAGACTTCTCTTATGCATCCAAGACCTCCACAAGATGAATGATATTACACTAAGAAATTAAATCCTCAAATGATATTATGAGTAGATTTTTGAGTTGAAATGATGTGTAAATGAATGATCCTCTCTATTTGATTAAAGTGAATGGGTATTTATCACTAAGGATTGACCTTAAACCCTCCCAAGAATTTATTCAATAAGATTCACTAGGTCAATCTTGTTTGGCAGTAAAGATAGTCATTAGGTCTCAAACTAGGCCAGTTGGGCTTATGGAGTCTATAACATGCACTTAATTCCTAACAAGATCAACTGGGCTGACATAGTAATAAAATGAATAAAATTGGTGTTTTCTTAGTTGATTTCTAGTTTAGAAGGTGAATTTCCTATAGGAATGGATAAAAGGGTTTTATTACTCAAGGAGTAAGATAAAATTAAATTTTAGTGGTTTTAGGTAATGGTATATGGACCAACAATCTTGTGAAACACTAAAAGTTTTCCCTCCCCTTTCCTAGTGCACCCTTTAAGTCATGAACTTAAAGAGATTTAAAATTGACAAGTTATCGCAAGAGAGAAAGCATCAATAAATGATAAATTTTAAAAATATTATGTATATCATATTCTACCATTACCCTTCCAAATATCTTTGTCTATGAGAGAATCAGGTACATCTAATTTTTAAAATCATCCATTAAGGATATTTCAAGATCCCCTTCCAAATCACAATCAAAATTTCCCATTTTTAAGTAAATATTAATATAATCACTCTATCCATGACCAATCCATCTTTGATGAATCCATTTTTTTTAATCACCCATGTTTGATGAATATAAAACCATCATTTTATAACTCATCCTTGAAAAAGGACCCATATTTTATGATTCAATCCTTGATGAACCATCACTTGACCAATCACCCATCCTTGGTCAACCTTTATTTGACTAATATATCTTTGACTAGCCACCCATCTTCGATGAACTACCAATCCTTGATAAACCCATATTTTAAAACATGATCCTTGGCCTATCACCCCATCTCTCATCACATATATCACCACCCAACACCCAATACCATATGTTCCAAGTAAAAATGGTAATTGTAAAAAACCAACATCAAAATGCCTAACATGCAAATAGGCCCATCCTAAATAGAAAATCAACATTACCATCATATTTGACTTCTTAACAAAAGAATAAATTAGCAATAACAATCAAACATGTTTACATAGAGACAACTAAGCAACTTATTTTTAGGGAATCAACTATCCTATCACAAGTAGAATCCTAAAAAGCACAAACTACAATGGAAAAGGCCTTAGCCTCTATGAATGGATAACTATCAAGCCCATACGTGTACATGCACACAAAATTTATCACAACATTGGCTTTGATTAGTCTACAAATCCACTTAAAGATGTTCACAACACTACCATAGTTTTTAAGGAAGCTTTATCCAAAATTGAAATAAGTGTCATTCATAGTCCCTATGAGGAATGTGTTACTACCCATCCTCTTATCTATACCATCCATCCTTTTCACCATTTTTAAATTCAATCTCTTTCACCTATCAATTGGGACTAGCAAAATCAGTTACCTTCAACCTTATTCCATAATAATCAAACAATGGCAAAATTCATGATTGGCATCTAGCCAAAAGAACATAAAGTTACATCAATACATCCCAGGGAATAAAAAGTGTTCATCAATCAAGATGAATCCAAGAATACAAAAAATTAAAATCCAGAATATTCTTCCCCTAGTGCAACCTTTTTTGAGGCACTACAAGGAAATCAAAGTCAAAATCCTATAAATCCAAAAGATAAGTCCCTTTTGAAACCTTGTTTGAGGCACTATGGGACTATCAAAATCAAAAGTCAAAAAGTCAAAAATTCAAGTCCCATAGTGAAAAACATATTTAGGTGATATTATAATAAAATAATAATAAATTAAATATTAGGTAAATCAGATAATCAATCTCCCTCTTGTGTTAGCACAATCATAAGATAAATCTACATTTATTATAAACACCATAAGTATAGTTAAAAAAATCCCTTATTATCCAATTAGTAAATACTCTCAGTTTCATGGAATGTGAGATTATTGGTCCTAATCCCCATTTACATCATGGTCCCCATATCCCTCAAAATCTATCAATCATCCATCTAATCCAAGCTTGCAGCTTCTACCCTATTTGAGGTAAATCAAAGCATGCAACTCATCATTGAGATTGATCATTCTTAAATCCAAGATCATAAATTTTCAATAAATTTTACCAAATCCACCCTATTTAGGTAAATTTAAAGTGTGTAGCTTTATATCAGGATTGATCATTCCTAAATCCAAGCCTATAAATTTTTAGGATATTTTCCCCAATCTGTCTTATTTGGGGCAAATCAAAGTGTGATTCTTATCTCAAGATGTATCCTTCCCAAATCTTCCCTACTTTGGTAAAATTAGTCCACCATAATTATAAGTCAAATATTTCAATAATTAGCTCAAATAGGTTAATTTTATCCATAGGTTAATCTCATTTATCCATCATCATCTTTTTATCCATTCACATATTTATCCTTATTTCTTCATCACCCACCCATTGCTTCTTCCATTATAGCCTCTTCCTCTTTTTTTTGAGACCCCATATGAATCCTTCATCCCCACATGCCCTCTTGAGGGGGAATCATCCATGACATTATTTCATCATCATCATCATCATCATCTAATTTTTCTTCCACATTTTTTTGACTTCCTATTTATTTAAAAATTTGTTGTTCCACCCATCATATCTCACAATGCCCTTTCAAAGAGGGGGGAAATATAGACAACTAAAATCAAAAACTTGTGTTGATTTTAATTATCTTATTAATTTGTTCTAACATCATCCTTTCACCCCTATTTATTATTTATTTTATCATGTGCATCCACCAATAATCTTGAAACTACATTCATTTGAGTAAAATCTAATCAAATTAAGGAGCATGGTATGTCTTCGATGAAATCAAGGTATACAACTTATTTATTTAATCTTTTATTAGATAGATACTTCGAGGACACATGCTTATATTATTGAGAATTTCAATTTTTTTGATTTATGATAATGAAAACTGATCTTCATTTCATGATGTTACAGTTTTAAAGTCGCATACATCTATTTTTGGAATTCCATTTGATGTTATGGTATTCACAATATTCATATTCTCTATGCCATTTAGGTTTTGGAGTATGTTTGTTAAAGGGTTTTATGTTTGGAAACATGATCATATTAGCAACTACCAAATTGAAAAATAACTAATTAAAATGGTTCTCCCAAGGGGGCATAAGTCCTTTTCCTAAAGGCTTGTCTAGGTTGGCCATTTTGGACTCATTTGACAATGGTTATATCATCACTTACCATGTTCTTTTTCTTAGTAAAAAAATTGGGTTTATCATTTTGAACTTGGGTTTGATTGTCTTTATTAAAAATATTAATAAATCCTTTAGCAATAATTTCCCTTTCAATTTAAAATCCCTTTTCAATTATTTCATCAAAAGAAGTGGCACAAATTAAAATTAAAAGTCCATTTTAAGATTGAGATTATTTTTGAAAATTGTAATGATTTGTTTTTAGGAAGTGACTATGGAAACTAACTTTATAATACATGCCATCTTTGTAAGAAAGAGGAGAAGCTTTCCCCATTGTATTTTTTAGTGTTGCATGGGTCCATCATAGTTAACTCATGTTCAACACTATATTAAAACTATTATATAAACCTCTCAGAAATATCTATGAAAGTAGTGATTAGAACCTTAGGTATATATAAAAACCATTATAAGGCTTGACCTCTTAGGCTACATGTAAGGAGTCTAAGTAGATACTTGTCACTATAAGCAACCTCTTGACAAGTCATATAAAACTCTTTAATATACTCACTATGATCACCTTTTCCTTTGTACTCATCAAATTTTGGAGGTTAAAAATGATTAATAAAATGTACCTTCATCACGTTTATGTTAAATAGATATGGACATAATTATTTAAACTTATATTTTTTAATTTGGGAATAAATTTCATCTTGTAATCCTTGGATTTGATCCTTCATGATTTTCCATTCTTGGATAAATTTTATGTCTTTGAGTAGTGAAGATGATGATTGGTTTTGAATTTTTTTTAATTTTTAGATTTTTATTTATTTGGGAGGATCCTAAAGCTATATTATTTGAATTATTATTAAGATAACACTGATTGATTATAGGATTGTTTGATTTGTTAATTTTTAGATTTGAAGGATTGTTTGATAGGTTAGATTGAAGATCAAATATCTCTTTCCTTAACCTTTGGATGTGGTTATCTATAGTAAAGATATGACTTTGTTGTGATATACATTGTCTAGAATTGATTTTCCCTTATCCATATAGTCATGGGAAACATTTTTGATGTTTTAATTGGGTGACTCTATAAATTCCTTAGCCTTAACCAAGGAGGTGCTACGTGTGTTTTTATATTGTTTAAGAGGGGTTGTGTTCCTCCTATTAATGAGGTAAGGCAAACCATTAAGATCAAAATCAGGTGGGAACTTAGCTCCCAGATTTAGAAGGTGTAACAAGAATTTATTTTATTTTCTTAGAGGTCATTCTTTAGGTAAATTAATGTTAGCTTCATATTAATCTTGTAAAGGTAGGTTATAATTATCATTAACCTAAACATTTTATTATTTATTCCATAAACAGAAAGGGTCATTTCCAAAGGGCTCTTCTTTATTTGGATTATATTGAAGATTGTTTAAGTAGGCTTGATGCCTAGTGATTGGAGACATGACTTCAATTTTATGTGCTTGACTTAAAAACATTATGACTCCAAAATGATAATACAATTATTTATTGAGATATTCAAGTCTTTTGGACCTATTTGCTTTGAAATAAGCTTTGGTTAAACTAAAAAACAAGGTTCTTGTTTTGAAAAATAAGAAATTATATTTTCAAATTTTGGTTTTTGACATGTAATAAATATTTTAGTTACAAGTTTTTCATAAGAATATTAAATAAAATATAAATAAACAAGTTCTAACTAGACATAAATCATGCAAGCCACATGAAAAGGATAAAACTAGGCAAGGGTCTCAAGTGACTTGTGGGCTTTCATGTATACTTGTTTGCTTGTTGAATACTATCAACCCAATATTTTAGAGCACTAACTATAGAGGTAGTTCATACCCATAGCCTATTAAACCTAGTGTCAAGGGTACGTTGAGAGTAACTTCCCTAGGTGATGTGCTCCTCTTAGGTGCACCATAATTCAAATGGTTGAATGAATTCTTAAGGCTTACAATTTTCACAAGTTTAACTATGGGTGTCATCTATATACCTTTTTGTATGATGAGGCTAAATATGATGGAAGAAGTTGATTAAAAAGTTACATAAAAGATTATATTCCCTATGTTTCCACTCCATCCAAAGAATTTTAGTACAGTGTCATCAAAAGACTAAAATGTGAGGTAGTTATTTAAACCTTGACTATTATAGAATGAAACTCCCTCACATCATAGTGTGCTTAAAACACATAACTATGCCAAAAATTAAAATTGTTGATTCTCATTTTATATATCATGTTGGTACATAGGGTTTAGCCTACCATGTGGTGGTGAAATCCATGATTTATAGATCCCCTATAAATTAAAAAAATAAATAGACATAGATTATTTATAATTTCCAAGAATAACCACCAATTTAGTATGAGGGAAGTGTTGACCCATTTTGGTCTACATACCAAAACTGTACCTAGTCCAAGAATCTAGTGGAAAGAGTAGGAATATTACAATACAAGTCATGGACAAGTTTTCTTATGCTTTAGAATTTTCTTTAAGATTCTAAAGATCAAACAAAAACTCAAAATAACAAGTCTAGGAGCCAGACCATCATCAGGGTTTCACTCAGAAATGGATTGGTCAGCTTGTTTGCACACTTGATAAGTATGCCCATAAAGCCTCATAATCCATAAAATTAAATGGGTTCTTCCCTTTTAGTCTCAAGAATTTCTCTAGAAAGTTTTGTGCCTATATGATTCTTGTGTTTTAAGAGATAGTTTGTCAAATTTGATCAAATAATGAATGACAGTCATGCAAGGGTCAAAATAAAGACACTACAAAAATCTATCTATGATTAAAATTTATGGTTTGTGGGATGTAAAATACATCCACATGGACATAAAATGATGTTCACACGAATGTCAGTTCAAAAGGTCCTTAAAAGGTTTGAAGTTAGTTGACATATAATGGTCTATGGGAATCCTCATACTAACACAAGATATAATGATCTACATTGAGTCAACCAAGTCAAAAGGTCCCCAGGTTAAAGTCATTAAAGATCTACAAGCTAGACATTATCTAATGGTATAACATGATCAAGTCTTGATCAAATAAAGCAAAATCACTGATAAAAAAATGGGTCCCATCTAAATTAAGGGCTCATACTCAATTGTACAAGTGATCTGATAGAGCATAAAGACTAATAGGAAAGTAGGACTGAGGAGATATATGGTGTGCATGAAATCATACATCTTGATTAGATGGTGCATGATGGTCAAAGAGTCAATGAATCCAAATAGTTAATGAGTCAAAGAAAAGTGGCACAAGCACATTTAATTGGTAGAAGATCAATGACTCATGGGCATCTATGCATAGATAGATCAACAACAAAAAGTAGAGTTAATAAGTTAGGATATCTATAAAACTAATAATCATAAGGATAATTGGACATGATGTAGATAAGTCTATTTAGCTTTCAATATCCAATAAGCAAAGGCAAGCTTGAGACATTTTTTATGAAAGTTGAAAATTTTATTCAGGATCCAGACAAAGAAAATATCAAAGAGTCAAGCTTAGAGGTGGACTAGGGTTAAACCAAGGCCATAGTTTAGAAACTAAACATCATCAATAAAATATCCATATAGGTGAAGTAAATCCTTTGGACCTAATACAAAAGTTGAAGATAGACTAGTGACTATGTGAAAACCAATGGTCAAAAATTGGTTTTCACATATAGTGGACCTATGTCTCACCTCATCATGGTTCACATTTTTAGGTTTAGATGGCCACCTAATGTAGATATGGAAATTTTTAGACAGTTCTAAGACATGATCCTCATAATCAAATTAATTAAATGATGACATGATTCCAAGAAAATATTTGGCAAATGGATAAGGTCAATGGACATTTAATTCTTTTATAGAGTTGGTTCTTTATTGATAAGATCTAATTCAACATCCTCAAAAGTGCTAATTCATTGAAAGTGGTTGGGCCTTTTTCAATGCACAACTCTCTCTCTCTCTCTCTCTACTTCTCTTTGTTATAAATATAGGCTTCTAAGCCTTGATATTGATGAATCTATCCCTCTTTTTGGTATGACTAGACTCTACCAAAATTTGTAATGTGACACCTTTTTGATGTAATAAAGATTGAATTCCATTATTTTCTATGCTAGATTGAAGTGTGTTCTATGAAATTATGCACTAGAGTTAAGTGAATGCATGTTCCTTGATTATGTCTAGAGTTTTCTCACCTTTAATAAGTGCTTAATAGTCTCATAGGTCATTATAAGTGTAATCTACAATTTATTATTTAATTTGAAAGTGGATATTTTCCCTCTCTTACTAATTTGGTAACTAATTAATGCCTTGTTCTAAAATATTTATGTGAGATTGATGTTCTTTAGTCTGAAAGTGTCTCATAGTGTGTTTTGTATAAGTTGGAGTGATTAAATAATTGGTGCATCAACACTTTTTGCATGCTTTTATAAGTCTTGTCAATTCTCTCTCCCTTTTCCAAGTAGGTGCTAGTTTAGGTTTAGTGTGAGTGATAGATCCATAAGGAATCCAACCTTATCTATAGGTTTTACATATTATTAGGATACCCATAGCCTAGGATCAGTCCCATGTTGGTCTAGATTTGATCAGAGGACCTGAACAATCCCCTTGCTCAACTAGGGTGCAATCTAGAACCCCAATAGCAAGTACATAATTTAATTTGATTATTAAGCTACAAAAATTTATAATAATTTTTTTTTATTTGCAATAATCGCCACTAATGTATCATGAGGAAATAGCATACACAACTTCTTATAATGCACATAAACAAGTTTTTAGAAAAGGGAACTACTTAATTTACCAATTAAGTAAAAATTTGAAATAAACAAAATCAGGAAAGCAAAATTTGCATTTGGTTTAGCTTTTCTTAAAGTCTTTGTCTTTCATTCCTACATAAAACTATTAGTATTTTTTTATATAATGACTTTGATAAGTGAAAAATTACAATTTAGATTAAAAAAAGAAAAAAAAGAATCAAACAGAAAATAAAAATAATCTAAAACAAATTCACTAAAAAACATAACAAGATCACTATATAAAATGATAATTTTGTTAATCAGCTGAAAACATAAAATAAAAAACATAGAAAACATAAATAAATACTCCCTAATAAATCCACCAAAAATCAAATCAAAACAACTGAAGTTCAACATGATTTCACTAAATATCATAAAATAAATTCAAACTTTAAAACATTTTTGTCATTTTTTGCTATGATTTTTCCTCTACAAAAAATACTAAAATAGAAAAAAGGAAAAATAGAAACAAAAAACAATATAAAATAGAAAAACATAAGGTAGAAAAATATAAATAACTAAAAATAGGAAGATAAAAGTCCAAATCTATTACGCTAAGATTATGTCATGCATTGTTATGATTTCATTACTATCTATAATGATTTCATTATTCTACAAAGCATTTCCATCATTTTACAAAAGTTGTACATAAATTACAAAAGACTAAAAAAATTCATCTAAAACAACAAGAAAACTTTTTAGATCAAGATTATAGTTGTTATGCACTTTAATAATATTTTAAAATAACTCCATAATTTGTATATAAGATGAAAAATATTTGGGAAAGTCCCACTAGGCATGCCATAATGTGGTAGCTATAAATTAGAAGTTTACACTAAGAAAATAAATAATCGATTGAATTAATATTCTTATCCTAATATAAAACCTCATATAGATCAATTAGAGAAATAATAAAGGAAAAAACAATTACCTTTATCCTTACCAACATGATGGCCTTCTCTTTGATAACTTTAATTTTCTCTTGCAATATGATATGTGCATGCTCAATTCAATCTCCAATGTATTGTGAATTTAAATAGTGTGAGGATGTAATATTTTTGATTCTCAATAGATGTACAAGGTAATATTGATATCACTTCAATAGTTTGACAATGGTTTTTGACAATGGAGGATAATACTTCATTTTATAGGCTTTTAGGTGAGAAGATGGACAGTTGAGAAAAAAATGAATTTATTGGATTATGTTAACTTTGGATGGTTAGATTTGAGTTCTAATCCAAGTGGAAGACACCTATTCTTCATGTGTTTTAAAAATAAGGAGGAAGTTAGTTTGTAATTGAAATTTTCTCATGAATCAGTCAAAAAGTTAGATGACTCACTATGTTGGTTTAAATATTCATTAATGACTCAATAATTGGTTGAAGAAGCTAAGGAAGTGGTTGGATGACTCAACACTTGGTTGATAGAAATATAGAATATGTTTGATGACTTAGAAATATTGGATTCTTAATTAGTTTTTTAATTATGTCTGCATGATTAATTAACTATTTGAAAAAGGGAGGGAAATGATGTTAGTATAAAATTGAAATTTTGAATGATGGTTGGATTAGTGTGTCGATATTTAGAAAAGTTAATAAATAAAATAAATATGAACTAATTTAGGTGTCTAAAACACCATAAGAGATATTTCCACACCAAAAAAATATCTTATTTTGAAAAAAATGTTCTAAATAAGTAAAGATTTAATATTGTATTGCACACATTGTATTATATTTAAACATTAGCATATGCAATATGATGGAATATTTATGTTTTGTACCATAATGACATTGATGGTATATGCATTAATTAGTGCATTCACTAATGATATAATATAAGTACTCCAACCTAACCTATAGTAAGAAATAATAAACACACAAGAGAAAACAAAGAAGCCAATATAGTGTCTAAGAAATATGAGTAAGTTGAATTGAATAAAGTGATCATAGAAAATAATGTCTCTAGAAGATAATCAAAGACTATAAAATTCAAAGAACTAAAATGTGGATGAAACAAAAAAGATGACATAGTAGTAAAAAGTTAATAAAATCAAAGGAATATTTAAGATTTGAAATAAATGGAAGAATTTTTTGCCCAAAAAATACACCTTGAAAAAGAGTTAGAATAAGAAAAAAAAGGTTCAATAAATAGTGGATATGGTAACCAAGTAAGATAAAAAAAACTATTGGTAAGATAAAAAATAGAGCAAGAAAGAACAAAAAATGAAAGGGAGAAAAAGATAAAGAAGCTAAAGATAGAGAAGAGAAGGAAAAATGGAAAAATAGAAAACAGAGAAAGAGAAAGTAGAGGAAGAAAGAATATAAAGATAAAAGGCAAACAATATTAAAGTATAGGAGGAAATGAAATTAAAAAAAAAGGAGGTATAAAAAACAAAAGAGGAAATAATAAATAAGGAAAATGAAATAATGGGTGAGGAAAATAAAAATAAATAGAAAATACTGATAAAGAGGAAACATAAATGAGATAAAAAGAAGTAAAGGATAAAATTAAGGAAAGAATCCCTTAAAAAGAATAAAATAAAGGATAAATTAGGATAATCAAAGAATTGGTAATCAAGTAAATCACGTTAGAAATCTTAGTAGAGGTAGGGAATTAATTAGAGGAGAAAATACCTAGGACATTAAGAGTGATGGATACCATCCCATTAATGACACCTAGAGATTCTCTAAGATAGATCAAGGTAGACTTGGCAATTCATAGACAACTAACTTCCAACATCATGGTACTACCTAACCTACTACAACCTACAATAGGAGGCCAAATTTTAGTAACTTTAGAAAATTTAATGCTGATTGAAACGGAGATAATTGGATAAAATTTGATTCAGAGTGATACTGTGGATTGGATGATTAGATGCATAAGCATGTAAAAGTGGATATATTGGAAATTGAATTCTTTAAGCATTGCAAGACCCCAATATAATCCTTATAGCACTTTTCCAATAGAGAAATAACTATAAGAGATAGTGGAAAACTTTAGTAGTCATATTGGAGTGGTAATAGACAAATAGGAAATCAGGTCAAAGGCCATTGTAGCACATGAATCAAAATT